>JAWWEO010020432.1:0-10313 GCA_035582975.1 Ormyrus labotus | reverse complement strand
TTGCCCTCAGGCCGCGAAATGAGAACCTGGTTTTTTCTGTGCAGGACGCGAAATGGTCATTTCGCGGCCTGAGGGCAGAAAAATTAGATTTTGCTGTCATCGTCCAGTCAAGGAGACAGTGAGACGCAACATTAATTTTAATATTTGGAGTTTGAGGCACAAAAGTGTTCGAAGAGGTACGAAGACAAAAGTTTGGGCAAAATCTGTAACCCAAATCCTTTGCACTCTCCTTTTATGTTACAGTTTCATATCAGCTGTATAAATTATCAAGTTTATCTGCTCCTATTACTAAGCTTAACTGCATAAATTACAGTAATCAAGATTTACCATCAAGAAATGAACCAGCTTTTAGATAAGTATATTTAATAATTGAAACAAAAATTTTGTAATTAAAATGTTTGGATTGATTCTTTGTGTTTTGTCTGCTTTTTCAGGAGTTTAGCAATGAAGATTTTCCAAATAAAAATGTAACTGGAGAACGCTAATCAAAAGTTAAAGATATGCACGTATTCAATAATTTAATAAAAATATTTTTTAATGAAGATAATGCTAAAATCTGAATTTTAACATATTTCTGATGCTCCAAATTCCTTAATTAAGGTTGTAAAGATTAAATATAACAATATATAAATATTGTACATATATATATATATCTATATATATATATAAAATATAGAAATTTCGATTTCACGGAGCGGATAACCAAACTTTAAGAGGACTATAAAAATTACATTTTGCAATTACACGGCACCGAAATAAGGTAAATTTCTAATTAATTTTTATACATTTATTTTTCTTGAAAAGTACGAGACGATATTTATTTTAAATAAATTCAAAATTTTTAAATATTTGGTTAATTAATTTAATTTAAAACGCTTATTTAAATTAAGTTTATGATATATTACGAACATAAAAGTTCGTTCAATTCTATATTTTTATTCACCACATTAAAAAACCTTTCTAATTTAATAAATCTAAATTAAATATTACTTTATTTGAATTAGTTTATGTTTTATTCATTGATTAAATTTGTATTAAGTGCATAATTTTGTGCTTACGTATTTAATTACGTAATTAATTACGCGATTAATAACGTAGCAAAAAGGTCGATAACATTACGTTAAAAATCACGTTATTAATCACGTTATCAATATCGTTATTATTGACGTAAAAAAGCACAGGATTTTCTTCAGAAGGGTACATAGATTTTGTAATAGAAATCCATATAGATATCCATGTGAATTTCTACACAGATTTTTGAATAGAAATCTATATAGGATCCATATAGATTTCTACATAGAATCTATATAGATTTTTGTAATAGGGAATTACAAAATGTAGGTTCGTGACACGGGCTTAATTAGAATTTTACACTCTAGCGCGATCGCGATGCACGATGCCGATCACGCTCGAGGCGTAAAAGTCCATTTTCCGCCCTTGTGGCGAAAAGTACTACTTATCTTGTGCGCAAAGCCTTATGAGAAACAGCTACTTCGCGCACGCAAAAGAAGCGTGAAAAAGCGACTTTCGCGCACTCCGTTAAGAAAAATATTTTTTCATTAATTTCTTTTGAACACATAAATTTTAGTTTTTTTATGAAGTAACATTTTATGCCGTATCTTTTGTTTTCTTAATATGTACATAATTTTCTTTTACAAGTTTAGGATAATATATAGATTGATAGTATATAAATATTCGATTAGTGATAATGTTAGAGGGCCGGCATGATGCTTTGAGACATGATAGTTTTTCTGAGTAATTTTAAGACTAATGTGGTTCCTTAGGATTATTGGGATTGACACGATGTCACTGAATATCAGTCTTTGAATATTTTTAAGCCTTGATATGTATTTACAGATTATTTCAACCATAAACAGTGAAAAATATCAAATTTAGTTAAAAAAGACAGCCATATTGGATCCGCCATTTTGTGCGGAATTGTGTTCGCGACCTCAAAAACCTATATCTGTACATTTTCAAGCCTTGATAAGGTCTTTCAAACGTTTTTATCAACTTTTTACAATTTAACATGGGCTTGTACCTTCCCATTTAACATTCGAACTTGGATTAGTTCTAACTTGGGGACCTCAGCTCACTTTTCAGTATAAATTATGAGCTTTTAAAATTTTTTAAATCCCGGCCCTCTAAGGATTAAATTGCCCTTAAGATGATTATTAAGTAATCAAAATATTAGAAAAAAATTTGTTTAAAAAATAAACATTTTGGCAGCAGAGATCAGCAGCATTTTTATTTTCTTTATCAATATCGCAGCTGTCATCAAACAATCAAATAAAAAAAAAATAAATTTTTTGAAAATCTATAGGTGTAATGCATAAAAAGCCTTTAACATGTAAATTATTATTTAAAACACAATCGTAGTCAATTGTTTACAATATTATATACATTTTAATTATTTTTTTTTTCATACAAAATATGCCGAATATTGCACAATATCAATGATTTATCGGACTTGTAAAGGATTAAGTATTAAACCGCTGCATTCCTTATCGATTTCTGCAACTTCGCAAATGTTACAAATACTTTTTTTAAACTGGATTTGATAACTGGCTTGGCAAAATGGACATTTTACTTCGGATTTTCCTTTATAAATTGGTGTATAAGAAAATGCACAAAGTGTAAATGGGTTGTGCTCATCATATTCTAGTGCAAATTCGTCCACGGGATTGCTATCACATGCCTAAAAAATATAATATCAAATTAATATAAAAGCATAAATTTTAGCAATTTAAATTTTTGAAGTGAAAATACATATTTATATAATTTTCTCCTTCTCATATTACAAAGTGTTTTATTATTTATCAATTTATTATGCTTGATCTTAAAAATTGATTATGATATCCAATAGATAATGTTGGATTGAACAGGTAAGAATTATAATGATCCCCCTGGATTCTTATTTTGGAAATAAAATTTAATTTATTTTCGTAATTACAGCGACGTTTTGACTACTGGTCAGCAGTATTTTTCAAACTTGGTCTTTAAAATTCGTGAAGTAATGCTTGAGATGCCATATTTTATAGCGGCGAACCTTGTCACGAGTACGATATTAATCGCTGGAATCTCATTATTAACCTATTATTCTTGATTTATACTTAACTCAAAATTATTATATTTTTGTAATCTTATTTAAAGTCACCCTATTTATACTCCAATGTGCTTAACCCGTTTCGTCCTGAATGGGCATAAAATTGTCTCTGATTTTACATATATATTTTTCATAAAAGCAGTTGAAGAATAATCATGAAAACTCATATCCTGAAGGTTTCTGGGGTCACTCTTTTTGAATCTGATGTTATTTTTCCGATCGGACGGCATGATTTTCCAATAAAGCAGCCAATTCGAAAAAAATCAAATAATTTTGTGTATTTTTTCTAAAAATTCGTCATTTTTTCCATAAAAGCATTGGCGGAATCTGATGAAACTTTGGATTTGGTGGCATACAGAATTGTACTAAAAAACTCCATACGATGAATTTTGAAATTGAATATGTCGGTTTTAAGATGGGGCGGTAATTCATAATTTTACGATTTTTCAACCAAATACGTGTTCCTACAGCGAATGCTCATAATATAATTCATGCTCATCAAATTTATAAAAATAATATATAAGAACAAAACTTACTTTGAATGTCTACATAACCTCAAAATTTTTGGTTTTCAGCCACGAATAAGTAAAAAACGGCAGTAATTCACAAATTTTTTTTCTGAACTCTACTTTTTTGCAATCATTACTAACGATAAAACATATCAAATATTCATTATAGATTTCTAACGTACAAGATGTGATTCTTAATCTGCTTTGTCCGGGAAAGCCCCAAATTTTATTGCTTCTCCTAGCGGAAGCATTGTGATAGTAATTTTTGGAGTTGTTCGAAAAAACGATTATAACTGTATTTTAAGGTGCCAGGAACAAGAATAAATGATTTTTGAAAAATGTGTGTGTGTGTGTGTGTGTCTTTTTGTTTAGCTTATTTGTTTTTGTTTTATCGTAAATTTTTGATTTTTGAAAAACTTAATTTTAATTTTTTTTAATGATAGGATTGAGATATTTGAATCGAACAAAGGCCAATTTGAAGAGCATAAAAATATCTATAATTTCAGAGAAAAAAAGTTACACTAGCTCTTATGGTTCTTTTGTTTTTAATAAAAACGTGTTTTTTTAAAAAAAAGCTTATAATTGTTAAATTAAATTATCAACTGCTCTGAAAAATTTTTTGCTAATTAAGAATATATGTAGCTATAATCTGTCAAAATTTCAAGCCATTTTGTCAATTAGTTTTTGAATAAAAAGCTGAAAACCGAAAAAAATGAGGTCGAACGATTACGGAAGTAAAAACACTTTAAATTACTTGAAATTTTGGGAAAAGGTAGATATTTTACACGTTCAGAGCTGTATAGTTTTTCTAATTATGAAACGTATTAGTTCCAAAAAGATTTTAAAGTTTTATTTATTTTGTTGCAATTTTTTGAATAGCTGTATCTTATTAAATAATCGATCTCTTTCAATGATCGACTTCTTATTTTTTTCGTCTTTAACTAAACTTTCAAAATTAAAAAGAATTTTTAAAGTTCATCTACTAGTTTTTGTTTTATAACGATTTTAAATTATGTATTTTAAGTTATGTGTCGCGATTAAATATATATCATAGTCTGTCATATTTTTATTATTATTATTTTATTATGATTTTTTTACGTTGGTTAGCAATATAGTTTAAATAAAATACAGTTAGAGAAATTCAATTTACTTGAAATTTTTATTTAATTTATTTCAAAACGAAGATAGTGTGAAAAGGTAACACCATGTTAAAATCACCTTTATGCTCTTGTATTGAACATTATTTTCTTATACGACTTGTACAAAGTTTGATTTAGTGCATGATTTTTATTCAAGTTGGCGCGAAATCGAGATCAAAAAAACTGAAAACCGAAAAAAATGAGTTTTCTACATGGAACGATTACGGAAGTAAAAAGACTTTAAATTACATGAAATTTTGAAAAAAGGTAGATATCTTCTTATACGAATTGTACAAAGTTTGATTTAGTGCATGATTTTTATTCAGGCTGGCGCAAAATCGAGCTTTGAGCAAGGAATTTCAAAAATTATGTTTTTTAGGACTTTAAATATTCCAATAACAAAATTTAAATATAAATTTTGTTAGCTTTTCATTAAATTCTAAAATGAGCACACAAAAATAAAATAATAATAAAAATGAGATAATAATGGAACAATAAATTAATTAGGAGGAAGCTAACTGCCAGTGACTTGGCAGCGGTTTTTTTCTTTAGTTAGTGAAATTTATAAGATCAAGTCAATGAATCTTTTTTAAAATAGATATCTTATTGTATTTTTATACGTTCTTTCTATTCCTGTTGTTCATTTTTCGCTATCGCCTACCGATTTCTCAATATGGTGTCTAAAACACAAAAAAAGTGAGGAAAAAAAAAATTCATTTTATAAAAACGTAATTTTAAATATGAAAGGCTTATCAGATCGTCTCAAAACTCTCAGTTCGGTGGCATAAATGTTTTCACTAAAAGAAAAACTTCGTTTCGTTAAAAAATTTGAAATGGCGGACTCAATATAGCGGGTTTTTCCCTAAAATTTTATATTTTCGAGATTTTCGATATTTATTTCATTTTATCTAGTATAACTATGTATAAAATGTACGCAACAATTTTTGTAATAACGATTTATTTCTAATACGTCGATGCACTGCAAACAGTTCAAAATGGCGGCCGGTTTTACTTTGTATACAGGTAAATTCATGGATTTAACCCTTTCCGGGGCACATATTTTGAGCAAACTAATACTGAAGGTAATAGTGGGTCCTAAGTTTTTTGGGGTTACTGATTTCGAAGTTGAAGTCAGATTTAAAAAATTTAAAATAGCGGATTCAAGATAACCGACGAAATTTCGAAAAATTCACCGATTTTCGCCAATATTGGAAACGGGGGTTTTCGCGTCACTGATTTTGAATCTGAGGTCAGATTCACAAAATTCAAAATGGCGGACGCAATTTCGAAAAATTCACCAACTTTCCCAATAATCGTGCACGAGGGTTTTGGAGTCGCTGATTTTGAGTCTCAAGTCCAAAATGTGGTCTCAATACCCAGTGGTTTTTGCAAATTTTTTTATATATTAGTTAATTTACAAAAAATTTTTTAATTTTAAAAAAACTGTTGGAGTTTTGGGCTGGGGAAAGTGCCGCAGAGGTACAGGAAGCAGCAGGAATACAAACATTCAATGCACTCTTAAAGGATATAAAACACTCTTTATTAAACGAAGTTATATTAGAAGATTAGAGACACGTTAGATACAAAGCGTTAAACTAAGATAGAGTCCCTCCGATTCAAAAGCACAGGGGCATGAACCGATCGAGAGAGCAAGTCGTGACAGAGAGAGAGAGCCGGTTGAGACGGTGGCCACTAGGGGTCACTGAACGATAATGCCTATCGAAGTTACTTTTTCTCACAAAAACCTATATTACATTATGCAGTAGTCAAATTACTTTGCAAAATACCAGGTAATAATTAACTAATAATACAAGTGACAGTGATTCCTCAGATTTTCAGGGTCGCTGATTTTGAATCTGAAGTCAGATTTACAAAATTCAAGATGGATAAATTTCGAAAAATTCACAAATTTTCACCACCGTTGGTACCCAGGGGTTTTCGAGGAGGTTAGTTTTGAATCTAAAGTCAGATCCTCCACGAAAACCACCGGGTACCAATTTCGATGAAAAATTTGTGAATTTTTTGAAATTGCGATCTCCATCTTGGATCCACCGTTTTGAATTTTGTAAATTTGACTTCAGATTCAAAATCAGCAACCCCAAAACCCCCGTGTACCAATATTGGGAAAAATTGGTGAATTTTTCGAAAGTTCATCGGCCATCTTGGATCAGTCATCTTAAATTTTGTAAATCTGATTTCATATTCCAAATTTCGTCCGTTATCTTGAATCCGCTATTTTAAATTTTGCAAATCTATCCTCAGATTCGTAATCAGTGACCCCGAAAACCTATATGTACCAAAAGGTATAGCCGGGTATCCTAGTGAAAAATGCCCTGGAATGAATTTCATATTTGATTGAATGGGTCAAAAGAACATATAAAAAGACTTCATTAGCCAAATTTTTAAAGCGCTAGGTGTCTCCCTAGAGTCACAAACCTGAAAAACGTTGTTTTTGTCTTTGGTTTTTCTAGCGCATTTTAGCTCCAAAAAATCTGAAAAAAATCATATAAGTGCATTTCTGCATCACGAATTACCCTGAATTATTTCATAATTTTAGAAGCTTAAATGCGCCTTAGAAAAATTCCCAAAATTTTCAAATCATTTTCTAACCTCAAAGGTATTAATTGGCAAAGTTTTAAATATGCTTATTTAATGTACTTTTCTTTGTTCTTTTGAACTGTGGAGTTTAAAATTCTGACAAAATGGGAGAAAATGCTTAAAAATCGAAAAAAGCGCTTTTTACAACTTTTAGACAATTTGATCAACTTTTTAGAGCTCGTAGATCGAATTTGACGTCAGAAATCGATTCACCGACCGAAAAATATGTAGAAATACCTCCGAGGATAGTAAATATTTTTTATAATTAATACAAAATTATAATCTAATTACCGTAATAATAAATATTCATTAAAAAATTAACATTCCAAATAATGTAACTTTTTTTTATTCAGAAAATTTTAATAGAAAAGGTGATATTATTATTACAAATATTAAAACATTTTTTTAACAATCTCTAATAATTTAACATCTCTTAGTCTTCGTCACTGTTCTCATTATTACAGGATTTGGTTCCTCGTAAGAAAATAGTTCTGTTAATACTTTAGCAGGTTTCATTATTTTGGATTAATATCTAGCATTTGAAAGGTAGTAGATTATCGCTGTTAAATGGGAACAGCAACCGACGATTCTTAAGCCATTAGGACAACTACACGTATGTTGTAAAATTCCAAAGTATCCAATCGAATTCGGTCTGTAATGTATATAACATTTGTAAGCTTTTTTCGTAATATGTCTAGATCTAACTGATACTTTAATTATATCTGGCTGCATTTTAACATATTCCATATTCAAAATATTATCTTTATCAAGCATTTCTGACAAATATGAAACAGCTTGTCCTAATTGATAAGTTCCAGAAAAAAATATTTTCAAATCTTTTTCTATTAATTCCGGAAAATCTATGACATCTTCCGATTAAGAGACTATTACGTCTTGAACACCTTGAAGTCTCTACTTCCTCTGCTAACTAATTTTCGATTGCACGCAAACTCAACATACTTTCTAGGATTTGGTCACTTAAGGGTAGGGTACACTCATAAAAAAAAATTCTCTATTTAATTTTCTACATCTACAGAAATGTAACTATGTTTTATTTGTTTATGTCACTAAAATTATATGCAGGTTAAGAAATGCGACAGTAGAGCCGACCTGTCATTATAACCTACCTATAATTTTAATGACATAAACAAATAAATATCCCGAGTAGAAATGAATTTCAGAGGAAAATGGGGGCCTTATAAGGCACCTGAGAATTCTTGTAAGGGCCTCATAAGGCAGAATCTCATGCGGTCACGCGGCGCTGATCAGGGCCTCGAAATCTAATTGTAGTCAATTTATGGTGGGAGGCACTATATTTTTCAATCCCTATATAAAACTTTGAAAATTGTTGTTTTTTAAACAACAGCAAAACATAAAAGACAATTAATTCATTTTTATATAAAAATTAAAATTGGAGATTATAATCCCAAAACAGAAAATATTTAAAAAAGCATATGCGCGAATATTTTAAAATATTGTTTAATTAAGGCTTTAAAAACTTCATAGAAATTTTTTTTTTTTTTTTATTTATTTATGAATTATAATTGCTTTTTATTTAGCAGACTTATGTGAGTGGTCTCTGATGGCAGATCTGTGGTGAAAATCGCTGACTGAAGATTTTTTTTGCGAATGTATCGAATGTATGGAAATTAAACGTTTGCAAAATAAATTTCAAAGAATGTTGTTACAAGCAGAACTATTATCATTAGAACATCATTGTGATAACCTGACTTTGAAAGGTCGCTGAAAGAGACCAATTACGTATAAAAATTTGAAACTAATATTATTGAATAATGAATAAGATAGATTTTGAAGAAATGTATTGGCAGACTAATTTTGTCTCATTTAATATGTATTAAATAGAAATTTACAAAGTTTTTTTTAGCAGAGGATTAGGTAGATAGATTGACGCGCCTATCTATCTATCTCTTGTGTGGTGTGGAAAAGATAGAAACTACATTATTTTAATCCCATTTAACTTTTTTACTATACCCAAACTTAACGGGTTGGCGAGCGGAGCTAGCAGGGGAGGTATCCCTCCTAATATATATATATATATATATTGTAACTCCATTTTGTATGGGGAGATTTTTGCGGTAACGATAGGGAATAAATAAATTAACAAAGCAAGCGATTTATAAACAAATTAACACTTATTTATTAAATCTAATAATGATAATGATGGGCGCCAGCTGTATTCTATTTTTAAAGCAAAATATAAGTTTTACAAAATCTACCGCAAAATTTACGCAAACTAGTCTCAGTCGACAGAGCGTCAGAGGGACGCGAGTTCCCGGAAACCGCGAGCGCGACGCGACGATGCTCGACGCTGAGCACGCGTAACTAAACTAAAGGATTACCCTAAGAATTGATGATGTCCTGGGCCGGTGGTCCTCCGCTTCGACGTCCGGTGATCCTAGCGCGGGCTGCCTTCACACGCGAGACACGGATGGCACAGAAACCGAATGCGTCGCGAGACAAAGTCTTAGAAAAATGCGACCGTTCAGGTTGGTGTCGCAAGACGAAGAGATCGATCGCGTCGATCGATTCTGTGATGAGCCCCGCGAGATTGCGTGTTCGCCGCGCGCTTGCCTGCGACGAACCGCTTTGCGTTTACTGCGCACATTCGCGCGCATGCCGCTTTAAGTTTCTGTATCGTGATGCGGTGCGCGCGCGCTCAGCCGGGACTCGAAGTGTCGTTTTCGAGTCCGGCTTCGCGGGTGATTTGAAAAGTGTTAGGCAGCTCGCGACGAAAAATAATAAAATATTGTAAACGTGCTAAGTGCACGTTTTGTTTTTGTTTTTCTAGCGGATTTTAGCTCCAAAAAATCTGAAAAAAATCATTTAAGTGCATTTCTGCATCACGAATTACCCTGAATTATTCCATAATTTTAGAAGCTTAAATGCGCCTTAGAAAAATTCCCAAAATTTTCAAATCATTTTCTAACCTCAAAGGTATTA
>JAWWEO010020431.1:0-10320 GCA_035582975.1 Ormyrus labotus | reverse complement strand
ATATTAAAAGTTTTGAAATATATCGCAGTATTTTTGTGTTGAAAATACAGGTATTGAACTTTAAAATCGCTGAAAAATATTGCTACAAAACGAAAATTACGCCTTGTGGAATTTTTTGAAAAAAAAAAAATTATCTCGGCTCCAGAAGGTCGCAGGATAAAGTTTTTTTTTTTAAAATTCGTGCAAAAATATGAGTAATCAATGAGCCTGGAATCGTTTATCTAGGATGATTTTTCGAGAGAAGCTAACCAATGTTTGTGAGCGCCTTTTTTACGAAAAATCAATATATCTCGAAAAATATTTAATATTTTTGAATTTTTCAAAAACATACTTTATTGGCCCGCCGTGGGCTATATTTACAATAAAGTATAAGTATGTACACGTAATAGTGAACTCATACTAGATATGCCGATTTTTAACGGTTTTTTCGATATAGCTCGAAAAGTAATGAACTAATCGAGACTTGCTACAACATAATCGAAGGGTAATTTTAATACCAACAACTCTCTTATTTAAAATTGTGCGATCGGAGTTATAGTTTTCTTGTTATTTGTGAAAAACCTACTTTTCAAACTTTACGAACTTTTTGCCTAGGTTCGCCACTTCAGCTCGAGTCCATCGACCCACAAAGGTATCTTAGAATTTTTTTTTTTATACGACTATATTTTTTGTTTGCTGTCAAGAATTGTGTCACGCTACTCTCCCTATTGATTGGACTAAAGACACGGTCGCGTGCTTTCCGCGGCCTCGCGAAGGCTGCGTTAGAAAAGGCGCGGAATTTGACGGCTAGCGTAGCCGACCCGGATCCAGGTCGTACGTTAGTGAGAGAGTGTGAAAGAGCGAAAGAAAGAATCGTGCAAGTAGTTCATGCGCGAGGACTCGAGGCTGCCGAAACAGGTCCAGGAGGCAGTGTGAGAGAGAGACAGAGAGAGAGAGAGAGAATTTTCACGCGAGTTTTCGGTGAAATTTTCCAGCGCCGAAGAGATTCTCGACGGATCTCCCTTTGTAGATTTAGAAAATATGTTGTATCGATTGCGAGAGTACGAAAGAGTTAAATTATTAATAAAGTGTGGGTGGTTCGGGAAACAAAAAATGTGTGTATTTATTTTAACCATGTCACAATTATAGTGACGGGTCCGTCAAAAATATAGTTTTTGACTATAATAACTGAATGTAGCAAAAATGAGCATAATTAATATTTGTAGAATGTAGTTTTCGATTATAGTCGGTGAGTATTGTCATATATTATAGTGACAGGTCCGTCAAAAATATAGTTTTTGACTCTAATATGTGAATGTAGGACTAAGCAAAAATGCATATAATTAATGTTTCTAGGATGTAGCTTTCTACAAAAGTTCGTGAGTAAAGTCATATATTATAGTGGCGGATCAGTCAAAAATATAGTTTTTAACTATAATACCTGAATGTAGGGCTGAGCAAAAATGAATATAATTAATAGTTGTAGAATCTAGTTTTCAACTACAGTTGGTGAGTGTAGTCATATATTATAGTGGCGGGTCAGTCAAAAATATAGTTGTTGACTGCAATACGTGAATGTAGTGCTGAGCAAAAATTCATATAATTAATATTTGTAGAATGTAGTTTTCGACTATAGTAGGTGAGTATAGTCATATATTATAGGGGCTGATCAGTCAAAAATATAGTTTTTGACTAGAATACCTGAATGTATGGCTGAGCAAAAATGAATATAAATAATAGTTGCAGAATCTAGTTTTCAACTACAGTTGGTGAGTAGAGTCATATATTATAGTGACAGGTCCGTCAAAAATATAGTTTTTGACTCTAAGATGTGAATGTAGGACTAAGCAAAAATGCATATAATTAATATTTGTAGAATGTAGTTTTCGACTATATTAGGTGAGTATAGTTATATATTATAGTGGCGGATCAGTCAAAAATATAGTTTTTGACTAGAATACCTGAATGTAGGGCTGAGCAAAAATGAATATAATTAATAGTTGTAGAATCTAGTTTTCAGCTACAGTTGGTGAGTAAAGTCATATATTATAGTGACGGGTCAATCAAAAATATAGATGTTGACTGTAATACGTGAATGTAGGGCTGAGAAAAAATGCATATAATTAATGTTTCTAGGATGTAGCTTTCTACAAAAGTTGGTGAGTATAGTCATATATTATAGTGGCGGATCAGTCAAAAATATAGTTTTTGACTATAATATCCTAATGTAGGACTGAGCAAAAATGCATATAATTAATGATTTTTGAATGTAGCTTTCTACTAATGTTGGTGAGTATAGTCATATATTATAGAGACGAGTCAGTCAAAAATACAGTTTTTGACCATAATACCTTAATGTAGGGTTGAGCTAAATTGAACATAATTAGTATTTGTCGAATGTAGCTTTCGACTACACCACCCATGACATCGCCTAACGCGCCGCTGCTTCCGGAGCAGATTAATTTCATGGGAACAGACAGAGTGACGGAGAATGTGGATGGATTGGAGGTCGGAGGAATTTTGAATTTTCACTCGCCGAGGCTGTTTTTAAGCCGATTAATTTTTCAAACATGTTATCTTCGTTGTACAGGCTTGATTACAAAAACCCTTGCCAACGGAATTCTAGCGCGGAAAACAGTAAACACGACGAGCGCGATGCCATTCAATTTTTTTGCAATGTTTTTGTAAAATTTGGCTGCGAGTGCATCGTTGCTACGCGTATTCCTTGTAAAGATACGACAATACGTGCGTAAAGAGATACCGCGACACAGGTGATGAAGAAACTGTAACAATCTCACGGGATCTGTCAGATTGTACAAGGGCGAAGGAACTGTAAGGACAAGGAAGAGGGATTTGCCGGGTAGCGGGTAGAGCGCGGGGTACGGCAGGCGACCGCTGCGTGAGTGACTTGCCTCAAATAAACGGATTGTGAATTCAATTGATGCCTTGATTTTTAACTTTATTAAACACAAAAAACTATAACTACAGAAACACTGTAAAATGGGCGCCAGCCGCGATTATTTCGCGACACCAAACGAACCCAATTATTAGTCTGTCGCACGTCTTCGGATAGCTCCGTAAAATTGCAAGGTGCACGTATAATCCAATAATCTATTACTCGATCTTGCAGTGATATTATCGCCAATTCTTTCGGTAAAAACCTTTTGTTTGAATCACGAAAACCGTGTATGTCGACGATAAAATCCATTTTTACTTTTTTTTGCGCGCACTGCTGCTGCTGCTGCTTTGCCGGCGAAGGACGGACTAATTTTGTGAAGCCTTCTTCCTTGACTCATATATACCTTTCCCCCTCCACGTAATAATTTAGGCACAATAATCCGTTATAATTTGTCTGCTGGAATCAATCTCTAAGACGTTATCGTATTCAGCGTAAATAATACAATTTATAGTAGATGTAAGCGCTTGTTCGAATTCTATCTCAACGCGAATGCTACCTGAGTGCTCGACATTCCAATGCGTGGCACTGTGGGCCGATAAATCAGGTGTCAAATCGAAAGCGGTAAGAAAGCAGCCTCTCGAATAATTGTAGCGATTAATGCCGTTTCCTTCGTTGAGAAAATGAATGCCTGTTCCGGTAAATAGCGTCTGAAAGGTATTAATGCTCAGTTCGGATGCGTCTGTAAAACGCGGCTGCAAAGGTCTACTCGGCACTTATGTGCCATCGACGTACAACGACAGATAATTGATGGAAAAATTCTGAAAATTAAACGGATTTTATCTGCGATTTCCGTTGAAAGCTTTATTGTCGACAAAACCGATAATTATTCTCTTTGGTAGTTGCCCGAGTATTACGTTATCAAGCGTATCTCCGTGAATTCCGGCATACAGCGTGAAAGATTTCACTTCCACGCGTGTAATGGGATACTTGGCAGTAGTTTTTGCTAAAGCATTAGCGTGATCCAATAAAACACTGGGGCTTATCTTGACTCTGCGCACGACGAGAGTTTACTCTTTTATTTTTACTTTGAATTTACCGTTATCGGACACATTCATCAAACAAAAAGCATCTTTGCTTCTCACCAAGCGAACTCTCATTTCGAATCCGTTAATTAACATTTTGTCTTGATTGAAGACGTCGCAGTGTAAGTAACCAATCATGTCGAAAGTTTTGGCGCCGCTAGAAAAATGCTGGCGTTTCACTAACCCGTGGTTTATTTTTGTTGGTGCTTGTGCATTGGGTGCTGCGTCGAAGGCGTCTACTTCGTCGTCGTACCAGAGACTTGCCGTTAGATGCGAAGCTTTTGTTCTATGTACGCTCTGTATGCGTAAGCGTTATTCGTGGGAGAAACAAGTTTTTGATTGAAAAAAAACATTAATCTAATTAAACATAGAGTGCAAAAAATTATTTATCGGTGCAACTTTCAGATTTTCAGCGTCCGTATCTCTCGGCAGAATTTGCGCTTGAATGTAGAGCATCGTATGCACGAGATCTGTGTAATGTTCGCTCGCACTCGGCACGACAAACTCCAATGGCGTGTCGCCATCGTCGCTGAGAGACGACACCGGCTTGTATTGTAAAAAACTGCTACTCTCTATCGATGCTGTGTTGCTGAAAGAGTAAACTCTGACGAGTGTGTGTGCAGAAAAGCCATTTTTTAAAAAAACTACTTTGGTCCGAAAATATCAGTAATACTCCTGAGTGTGTTCGTTTTCTTTCGTTTCTTGCTCTTCGTCGTCGTCGCTTGTGCCTTCTTTCTCTTGTTAGGGCAACGTTTTCTCTGCTTATCTTGTTTACTTTTCTTGCGCGTGGCAAAAGCGATACTACTCGGTACGCGTGTTTTTCTCGACTGACGCCTCCGTTTTACGACTCGTCCCTTATAACCGGCTCTTTTCATCATTTCAGCTATTTTGCTGGCCGCTTTGCTCTTCAAATTTTTACCGGATTCTTTAGCGCGTAATTTTATAATCCTGTTCGTAAAGCTTCTTTTCCAACAGCTTTTGCTCCCGAGGTAATATAGGGCAGAACTCTGCGAAACAGCCCTCCGAGCCATGAGCCTACTCCCCTCCCTCGCTGAAAACTTGCGCCTGAAAAAACGTTTCTCACTCCACCTCCGCCTACTTGTTCGTCGTAGTAACGCATGTAGTAAGATATCTTACTGTAGATTTCGCTTAAAGTGAAGCATGACGGTCAACGTTCCATACTCGAATGGTATACGTTGTCCGAGCTGGTCTCTTATATCGATAACGATTGAGCGAAAACTGTGTTGCAACAGGGGCCTTATTCAGTGAGCATAACGCAGGCGGTATTGAGACTTAACGCATTCGTTGTGCTAATTAGCGACAATTTTTAACGCTTTACGCCAGCGATATTGTTGAAAGCGCCAGCGTTACAGTAAGTATCGAAAATATTGCAGCGTTAAGTACTGCTTAACGCTTTATTTTATTCATCGTTAGAAAGAGAACAAATAAAATATCTCACTTCGTTCGTTAATATTTTCGATACCATCCAAAGTAAGTTAAACGCGCAATAATCGTGCAAAATGGAAACAATGAACTGTAGGAATATCGAGATATAGGAATGTAGGAATATAGGAATAGAACTAATAAATAAAACAAAGAAGAGTTTTTATTTTTAATGATAATATTGATTTATTATCCTATTTCTTTCCTGAATTCCTGCCTCATAATCAACTTCTGCGAGTTCTTTATTTACAACTTCCTCGACAAATGGGGGCACGTCGTCTTCCATTCTGTAAATAAAATACACGCTGAGTAAATAAAATATACATACCGCGGCCTAGTACAATACGTGTTATTTTATTGTACTAGGCTCGTGATATGTGAAGCATTAATTTAAAAAATTTTTCAATAATGACCCATTTAATCTGCGGTAATTATGTAAAACTGTGCAAGCAGTTATAATTTTTGCCACCTTCTCAGGAGAATAATGCAGCTTCCGAGCTCTATTAATAGCTAGCCACACATTTGTAAAAATTCCAAAAGTCTGCTCGACTTTACAACGAGTGGAAACGTGTTCTCTTGTGTATCATGCTTCAGGGCTATTTTCTACTGCATCTATTATCGGCGTCAAAATAATGGGAAAAACCGTATAGCCATTGTCACCTAAAATAAAGAGAAATTTTGATCATATGCCTCAAATTATTTTATGCAATGACATAAAGCCTTCAAAGATTATCAAATGTTTTATAATATAAATTTGAAACAGTTCTTTTACGAGTTAATCTTCTTTATTCGAATTCTTAAAACTATCAGTTTTGTAAAAAAAACCGTTTTTAATTTATTATATTTATTATATAAGATATTTGTTTGTATTTCGATTAATGGAGAAATTAAATTACCAATTAAATAATAGTACCCCTCATTCTCAATAACATTTCGATTCGATCGAAGTGATTCCATATACAGTTTTATTTCAGAGTGGCGCCATACAAACTGGTCTGTATTACTTCCCGGGCAAATTTTAATACTTTGTATTACATAATTTGCATCAGATATCTATTGCAATATAAGAAAATGCTCTCAATGTACAAATAAAAAATGTTCAATATACTGATTCATGTAAGGATTATAAAAACTTACTTGTACGTTTACAGAAGGACGAACATTATAATTAAAAAACGCTTCTTCGTCTTCTGTTGGTCTCCACAACGTAACTTTGAAACAATCAATCAATACAATAATTCCATGGATTCGATTGTATCTCTGAAAACTATTAACAAAAATTATTTAACTCCAGATGAATCAGGTTTTTTTGAAGAATTAATTTATTAATCTCATTGTGAAAGATAAATATATATTAACTTTTGATACATATTTATTAATTTATTACTTTATTAATTTCATGGATGAGATAAATTCTCAAAAAAAAACCTGGTCTATTTGAATTAAGAATTTTTTACTATTTTCTCCACCTTAACATTACGAACATTGTGAAGCAGTTAAATATTTAAATAATACTTAAAAATTATTTAATTAATAACTAATTATAATAGATTTTAATACTCGAAGCGTAAAATGCAAACTTTGCATACTTAAACATGCATTAAATCAAATTTTGCACCCGTGGTCTTACATTTTTGCACTGCGTTCGACATGTGAATGATTTTTAATTTATATGATTGTTTCACATACAACAATTATTCTGGGACTCAGGCGTTTTGAAGGACTTTCTTCTCTCGGACTACTACGTACACAGTAAAAAAACAAATTACTACACTTTAACTTATTTGAAAGTAGATGAGTGTCAAATTCCCTTTCAAGGTAAGTATAAAAATTAGTTAATTTTTAAATATTTGAATTCTATTTCTTAGTAATAAAATATAATAAAAATAAAACATTCATTTTTGCATTCAAACGTACGTACTCAAATATATAATCAGAAAAAATACAAGTGTACATTTTTTTAATATAAAATTCTGAAATCTATCATTAACATTTTATTTTCTACGCGTATTAAAAAGTACTATTCTACTAAAGATACCTGTTTTTTACAAGTTGTCTTTCTTCTCTAGTGCTTGGAAATTTTATGAATCTATTTGCCAATGCTATAATAGCATTTGTTACTTTGTCTATACATCGACTCATGGACGCTTGGCTCATAGGATGATTAAAATCATTGGCCACACCCTTCTGAAAGCTTCCTTCACTGTAAAATTTTAGAACTGCAAGAACTTGCAAATGAACCGAAATCGCCGAGTTTCTTTCTCCTTCAATATCGTTTCGCAAAAGGTCAACAAGTCTCACTGCCAATTCTGGAGTTAATCTGAAAATTTCATATAAATCAATTATTTTTAGAAATTTTTTTTGATTTTGAAATGATAAAAAACTATATATAAAAAAAAATATGTTTATAGTGTTAGATTTTTTTACTTTTAAAAATTTCAATTAAATTATATACGAAATCATCAGCTTTATAGCCCTTTCTTGTGAGTATAAATAATTATGCATAATGAATCGGATAATCAATTAAGCGAATTATTTTTGTTATCGTTTAAATATGTCCGTTTTTTATTCTTTTCTTCACACGTTTGTTACTCCGTAACTTCCCAAATGTCTGTATACGATGCATACATATTTATCTCGATCCCGTACCTCACTTATTACGTACCTTACTTGAAAATCTCGCGAGTTTAGTGACGAAATATTATCGAGTTGAGCGTGTATTTGTATGTATACGGATATTTATAAATTTATGTTGATCTTACCTTCTTCCTCTTCATGAACAAGGACAGCACCCATTATTATATATTATAAAATGTGCTGCGATTTGTACCTCCTACGCTTCGGCGTAAACACATAAAATAGTGCAACACGCAAAAGCGGCACTTTTTTCCAGCCGCAAATAAAAATATATAAAAAAAGGTCAAAAAAGCTCTCTACCCGGCGGCCAAACTAAAAGATAATTTCACTCAAAACTCCCAGTCCTTTAATAAGCGACGCTTTTCTGAAAAATTCAAACTCGCGTAATAGTTTCCATCCGCAGCCGCACGAATGAAAAAGCTCCGAGCTCAAATGTGCTGCGACTTGTACAAATCACAGTATTTGAGTAGTTTAAGTGTTTACTTCTGTTTCGGTTAACTTTACGTATGTATACGAATTCCTCAAATTCATGTTCATACCTTGTTGTCTCTACTAACAAGAGTAATAAACATACATCGATAGTTTATGCATTGAAGTCCGCCCTCGCACCACGATTTGACTACAAATATTAAAAATTTATTTCAGATATTATATGCGTCTCAACTGTATTTCAAATAATCAAATAATTAATTTAATTGAATAAATTTTAATATGATGGACTCGACACTACCGAATAGGTACGTATTTCCATTCAAAATTATAAATATAAATGATTTTTTGTTCATTTATTTTAAATATTTTTACTAGAAGTTCCAAAATACTTCGCATTTTTTTTTAAATATGCAATAAAATTTGTCATCCTTTTGTCTTTATTTAGCAGAGCAATTCATAAAAATCGTGCTAGTGAAGAGCAATTAGAAGTAATGCTTGGCTTTATGGAACGCCACGAACTGTTTGCTCGAAAGCAAATTCCGAAACTTGGACGCAGAGGTGTCGAAAAATATTGCAATTGTGGGAAGAATTGAAAGATTCCTTAAATAATATTGGACCTGCGAACAAAAGTATTAGTGGTTGGGAAGATGCAAGTTTAGAATAATTAATCTTTTTTATCTTAAATAAAATATTTTCATTTTTAATAAGATCTTTTAAATATGAAAAAAGACATTTTTTTTTAAATTGTACATATTATAAGTAAAATATAAAAAACTTTTTCAATAGACATGGAAACATTTACGTCTAAAATGTAAACAAAGAAAAGCAGATTTTCTTACTCAAAGTCGTGCAACTGGGAATAAGCCATGCACAGTAAGATTATTGGATGTTTTTGAAGAGAGAGTATGTGCAATTTTTGGAAAATACGGGACAGGTTTGGCTATTATATCAGAAATCGGAATAAGAAAGTCCCTTCTTCCTGAACCAGATTTAAGGTAATTACTTAATGAATTAATTATATAAATAAATAAAATAATAATTTGAAAAAGTTATTAATAAATAATAGGAATATCTTTAATTTAAAAAATTTAATCATTTAATGCTTTTGTCAAAAAGCAATAGTAGATAGATTGTAGCAATAGTAAATAGTGCAAAAATTATAAAGTAATAGTAATTTCATTGAAAATATTACGATCAATCTTCTAATCGAGTAGTCAGTATAGTATATGTCTGAGGCAAAGGAATTTGTTGTTAGGCAGAAGTAAAATTCTATGTACATACATTTCCTTTGTATATGTAAACACATTCTTGCCGACATGTAATGTTAAGCCCTATTTAACTAGTCACGGTACATTGCTCTCAACCGCCCTAGAGTTCAGTCGAGTTAATACAATCTGCGAAGATAGGGAAAAGAAAGGTATCCATTGATTAACAGTTTGAAGATTATAGAATTTTCTGTGTTCGTGCTTTGTTTTACGTGTAATTATTAGGGTAGTGAAATAAATTATTTTTTTTTTAATTCATCAAGGAACGTTCCGACCGCCCAACAAAAGCAACATTTATAACAATTTATGGAGCAAAACATCACGTTTGCTAGGAACGAGCAATCAACAGAGGTGATGCAAGTTATGTGGAAGGATTTGTCAGCGGAGTTAAATGCAATTTCTGGAGGATGTACGCGATCTATTGCAGAATGGAAAAAGGTAAGATTGTTAAAACAAATTTCGAAGAAAATTAAGGTAAAGTTTTAGTTCACGCTCTCTTTCTAAAAAGTAAAATAAGGTACATTTTTCCTCTCTCTCTCTCTCTCTCTCTCTCTCTCTCTCTCTCTCTCTCTCTCTCTCTCAC
>JAWWEO010020430.1:0-10320 GCA_035582975.1 Ormyrus labotus | reverse complement strand
ATTGCCGTTTCTTCCGCGAAGCAAACTCGGTGTAGGCTGCGCCGAGTTTGCAGCCAAAAAGGCTTACTCCGTTACAAACTTAAAGAGATGGTGCTTGTCAGGTATGCCATTAATTATGGGAGAAGCCGTCGTATTTTTCGCTACAAAAGGTATGCGAACATTTTTTTAGGACTTTGAAAAGAACATTTTTAATGATGTCGAGACAAAGAATTTATCTTATATTATTAATTAATTTGAATTTACTCACCGTAATAAAACAGTTTCACTAAAATTAAGAATAAAAAGAAGAACAAATTGTACTTCATTTTTATAATCTAGTTTCAGAGTGTTGAGTAGGATAGAATAACTGTAGTAATATGTAAAATTTATTCCAATTAAACAACGTAGATTATTTCCTCAAAGAAGGAAACATTGCTTTTAAGAACTTTTTCGTGAGTTATTGCCTTTTAAAAACGATTAAGGTAGTTGTAACGGGCAGATATAGAACTTTTGCACATATAGATATACAGTGCTGTGTCAGCGGGTAAAAATTGCGAGAGCAATTTTGAACGAACTATAACTAATAATTTTGCACGTCAATGCATATTAATTTTCATATTTTTTTAAAGTACATAACTTTAGCTATAATGTCTCTGTTTTTAGAGTTTCTGGTGGATCGCTATCAATTAGAAAACTTTAAATTTCTTATATTATACGCCTGCCGTCGTCTGCTGTACATAAAAGCTTACGCTTAAGAGCTTCATTTCAAACACCGTTTTCTCAAATTTTTATATACGTTAACTGTCCTAAAAATTTAGGTGTTTATATTTACGTACTTTACACTACGTTCTTGCAAAATTTTACTAATTTCTTTGATAAGTCGATAAACCATACAACCACCTTAATGTACTTATAACCCGAAGGTTTTAAAAATTATGTAAGATAATAGAAATGAATGTATTATTTTTTATAATCAGTTTTTTATGAAAAAATTTTATAGAAAAGTTATTGTAAGTCGAGTAAAATTGCGACAAAACTTGATTAAGAACGCCGGAATATGTATTATTAAAAAATTAAAATGTAATAAATTTTATTATGTGACCCAGGACAATTTTTATTATATAATATTTATTAAAATCGCACATAAGAGGTAATGATGAACACTTCTTTTGGACATTTCTCCAAATAAGTGCATGCAAATTAAACTCTCATTTGCATTTTGTGTCTTGCCTCTTACACAGCGGATTAATAATTGTTCAGTAGAAAGCCTTTCATAAATTGATTTAATTTTTTCTACCACATAATCACAAAGATATTTTAGTGCACTCACTGGATTCAATGTTTTTAAATAAATTCTTAAGTTGTAGAATGAACTAGCAAAAATTGTCCATGCTCTGTTGTTGAATGTTGATGTATCTCTGATGGATTTTTTAGATCACTTTTAGGAGTGTCACACAGGATCTTTTTAGCTGCACATTCATCTTGTTTCTTCTACTTTTTGTTGTATAATAATTTCTATTAACAGACATCATTTTTAAGCAAATAGAAATATGTATTAGCCAAGGAGAAACGTAAACAAACAGGAGCAGCCAATATACGGTATATGTGCTGTAATATTAGGGTATATTCTCACTGTCGTCGAATTCTGACGGCTGCTTACCACTCATAGACCTCACATGCTTAGTATTTCACAGCAAATTTCGTATAATAAGGCAGAAAACTAAAAAAATAAAACCTTATTTATGTTATGAAATTTTCTATATAAGAAAATATATACACTAAGGGATATATGTCTGTATATTATAAGTTTTTAGGGCAAAAGAATAATAGATCCATGAAAAAAAAAAATTTTATTTGTGCATTCATGGTGCCGGTCAGAAGAGGTTATTATTTGAAATTTTGGGAAAAGGTAGATCTTTTGCATGTTCAGAGCTGTATAGTTTTCTGCTTATGAAACTTATTAGTTGAAAAGATATTAAGGTTTTATTTTTTTTTCTTCAATTTTTTGAATAGTTGTATCATACAAGGCGAACACATGATATTCGAAAAATAAAAATTTTTGTAAATCCTAGATGGCGGATTCAAAATGGCTGATGAAAATTATAAAAATTTGAAAATCTGAGAACGGATTTGTAATCAGCGACCACAAAAACCCTTATGTAAGGAATATTGTGAACATGCAATCAAAAGTTCCTTCAATGAATTTTTTTGATAAATCATCCTCCATATTAGATCCACCATTTTGAATTTTGAAAATCTGACAACAGATTCATAATCAGTGATCCCGAATAGCCCTATGTAAGAAATATCGTAAAGATGCAATCAAAAGTTTCTTCAATAATGAATTTTTCCTGAAAAAAGGTGATTTTTTTGTATTTGTTTATTTGTATAAACAAATTAACAAAAATTATAAATAACATAGGCCGACAAAGAAAAAAACAGAAGAAAGCAGACACTACGTACCCGAAGGTTCTTGATGCGCTGAATTCAAATACGGTCTCAGAATTCATCCATCACCCTAAGTTTCCGAGATATTCTAACCTAAAAGTATAAAAAGCAGCGTTTTTTGCTTTCTTCCGCGTTAGGTAGTACGGCGAATAAATTTTTTTTCAAAAAACTTGTAAGAAAATTTCAAAGTGCTATTCTTACCTTTCAAAATGCTTTTTTAATTTTTAAAATATCTTCAATTTTCGTGGACATATCGTTGATTGAATTACAACTAAAAATAAACTTAAACGATATAATAAACTTCAATAAATGATATCTTCACGAAAATTGAAGATATTTTAAAAAATAAAAAAGCATTTTGAAAGGTAAGAATAGCACTTTGAAATTCTCTTATCAGTTTTTAGAAAAAAAATTGATTCGACGTGCTACCTAACGCGGAAGAAAGCGAAAGACGCTGATTTTGAAATTTTGTCGGCCTGTGTAAGTATTACATGAATTTTGATTCTGCAACATATCAAGATCATAAAATTACAAAAAACACTAGATAAATCGTACAAAAACTGCATTGAAACAGCGAAAAAGTATGTAGGAGAAGGTGGGTCCTGGAAGATCCGCTGGGCCAGAAATGGTTAAATTAATATCACTTAGATAACGCTATTTACAAATATATTAGAGGACTACTTGCCGAAACAATTTGATTTACCTCCAGATAGCAACTCATAGTTAATCTCGCATAGTTAACTATTGCCACCTAACACTAACATTAGGAAAGTGAAAAACAATGATTGCACTATAATAAGGTAATATTATGTCTATTATTTATTATCAATCTTCACACACTTGTTAATAAAAAGAAATTTGGTTTGAAATAATTCATTTTTTCTTTATATTAACCGTTTATTTCACTATACTTACTTAAATATAATAATTTTTTAAGATAAACTACATAATATTAAGAAATATTTTATAAGAAATTGTTTTTAAAAATGAATTTTTTTTTTTAGATTTTACATAATCTCTCCTTTAAAAATATTATTTTACAGAAAAAAAATTTGAAATTTGAAAAGATTACAACATTAAACGAAAATTAATGCTCAAGCGCATGAACATGCATGTACAACCATTAGTGATGCGCAGGTTATCAAAATTGTTCAGGTTCAGCATGATTATTTTTTACTTGGACAGACCAAAAACTCTTCTTTTTGCCTCCCACAGAACTGAAATTTGATCCATCATGGGGACCTAGACAAAACCATCATGTTACTGTGGTCACCACGCGGATTCTGAGCTTCTTCGATAAATCTCATATATTTATAAAGTCTTGTGAATAATATCGGTTCAAATGTATCGCACCGGCGAGATCCGACACTGAGAACTCCAACGATTTTATTTTTGTAAACTAGTCCAGCTCCGCTGTCGCCCTTTAAATGAAAGATAACTTGTACATATCTGAATTTGTCTAAATAAAGTATTTATACTTACGTAGCAAGCTGCACGAAGTATTATTCTATCTGAATTCATCGCACAAATTGCTGTGTTGAATTGTGGACATTCGTTTTTGCCAAGTATTTTAACGTTCATAAACTTATTTATGGTGCTGTAGGATTCCGCTGGATGGAACTGTCCATCGGGTTTTTGTACAAATCCATCTACCCCGAATCCGCAGAACATAGCGTGTTCATTGACGCCGGCATTAGAATGTGGATCTAATACATCCAAAGGCATGATCGCTAGCCTACCTGGATGTTGATGGACGCCTAAATCAGCGCTTAACTAAAAACGCAACGTGTTCATAAAATATTTCAAAATATTTCTAAATTCTACGAAGTCTTACTTCTGCAATAGCTATATCTCCTTCTGGAAGAAGTAAATCTGGGTAATAGTTTGAATCTACATTGTATTCTGAGGGGATATAAGCTCTAATAAGATCTCTTTCGATTCCAGGTCCATTCCTGAGATTTGTTCCCGCTATAATTTTGATTTTGCCGTGAGGGTAGAAGATCTTTTTAATAATGCCGTTTAATATGGTTATGAAACAATGAGCGGCGGTTAGAATGTATCTCTCACTTATGATGCTACCGCCGCAAACATGTTCGTACTTATTTTCTCGACCATCCTTGCGCTGAATAGATATATGGAACTTAAAACGGTGAGGAATGTCAGGCATGCCATTGATTATGGGAGATGCTGTCGTATTTGACGCTGTAAAAGACAAGCGAAGATTGTTTGAGGACTTTGATAATAGATAAAATTTTGAATGATATTGTAAACTGCGTAAGGAGGTTCGAGCTCGAGTGCAGGGGTTTTCTAAAACCATAGAGAACGACTTGAAATTTTGATATTATTCCTTAGTTTAAAATAAGATTACATGAATTTTTTCAGCATTCTTTACTTCGTGGTTTTTGAGATAATAATTCTTGAAATTCGAATTTTTAACATGGATTATTGTGGAAGAGAGATTATAAGGCGTTTGAGCATCAAAATTTACGATAAAACATGTGAAGGCTGAGAAAAAAATTTCATTGAATCAATAAAATATTTATTCATATATTTCCAATGAAATATTTAATCTTTTAAAATATGGTTTTATTAAATCAAAGAATCAAAATATTGATTCAATGAAATGGTTTACTTGATTCTATGAGTCAAATCTTTTGAATGAGTTCATTAATTTAAAGCGAGTTGATTAAATGAAATTCCTGTTTAATTAAAATAATGAAATAATTCCTTGACAACAATGACACGTTTCAATAGGAACAATGTATACTTGAATTGTATAATATGAAAATTTACTTAAATTAATGAAATTATTTCATCATATATTTTCAAAAATATTTCATTCATTGAACTGCAAAATTTCATTACTGCTAAGAAAAATCTTATTGATTTAATGCCGTACTTATACAAAAATACCCTAGAAATATTACAAATTGGACATTTTGATACCTTCAAGAATCTTCAAACAATTTTTTCAGTACGTATATATAAGTAAATAAATATATGTAAGTAAACCCTTCTGGGGGCAAAATTTATATACGAGTTCCGATCTTTAAACTGCGATGGATTCGATGGTCCTGTGATCTAAGCTTTAGACTCACACTAAAAGTCAAAGTTCGAATCTAACCGTCATTTTTTTTTTAATATTGCAATTTAAGAATGATTTAAATATTAAATCATAAATCAAAAAAATAATAATTAAATAGTTTTTCAACTATTCAAATAATTTTTTCAATATGTTAATCATAATAAATTATATGACTAAATTGTAAATTCCTCAAAGCGCACACCTTACATTTGAAATCCAATTTTTCTTCCTACCTCGGTCGAACATTCGCCTTTCGTCTGTGCGTACAATCGTACATACGCCGAAAGTCGTTGTTCTCTCCCTATCTGCGCGCCACCTAGAGGTAGAAGTACTTTTCTCCTTGTTCTATCGACGACGCAAACGACATATATATGTATACTACTTTAGTGGCAAAGTAACGAAAAGCAGACCGGATAATCGTAAAAAAGAAAGCTTGGAATCATTCGACGACAACAAATACAAAAACTCCAAGAAAAGTTTCGTGCTCACGAGGTTTGTTAAATTCATTTTCGCTCTGTGTTTTTGCCGTGTCAACATAACCTTATTAGAGTTTGAAAAATCCATTGATATGCAAGCTTAAAAAAAATCTAAAGTTTTAGAATACTCAACTCAAGTGATTGTTCATCCCATGACAGTAGTGACGAAGAGGAAACGATTCGAGATTTTGAGAAGGGAGCTCAAGCAGTGTTAAATGAAAAAATTGTACCTATAGAATCTGCTAATCGCTTCAACCTAGTGTACAAAATATTCTTCATTCAATTTCCTTCGAAGAAAGTATTTTAATTTGTTATTGCAAGAAGCAACACAAAGTAGGTCCAAATACTCTATGGAGTATTTGGTCGATGCTGAAAAAATGCTCAAACTGAAGCATAATATTGACATAAGTAAATATCTCAATTTCAAAGCTATCCTGAAAAACAAATCATCCACTTCATGAATGATACAGATAATTACATCCACTTAGGAGCAAAGGTATTTACGAATTAAATGTATAACTTTCTCTGCTTCTTTTTTACATTAAAATTATCTTAATTCTTACAAATTTTTCAGATCCTATTCATTATTTTTGGCATCTGTGGCGCATTGAAATGTATTGAATTTACTAAAATTAAATACACTCATGTTGAAGATAAAGATGACAAATTTATAATAATGGTAGAAGACAGGAAGACTTGATGAACACAAGACTGATGATTCGCTTGTTACATCGTCAACAAGACTTAAATAATGATGACAACCAAATAGAAGAAATTACTCAATTAGGGTTTGCGATGAGAATTTTTGTGAACCTGTACATCAAGCGAATAATCAAAAACTTTTTCAGCTGGATACATCAGTGAATTTGAAAAACCAACGGTAAAAATTTCTTTCATTCAACAAAAAAAGGACTGAAAATTCAAGAAAGTGCTACTTCTTAGGCCATTAAAAAAATGAAAATTTAAATAGTGATAATGTACAACCAATTTTCAACAAAGATTCTAATGTGCCAATTTGCCTCGCTTTGCTCTGGTTGAAATATTAGCGGACGCTAAGAATCCTTCGCTCCAATGCTGTTACACTAAACGTGCTGCTCAAACAGGCCAGCCGGCCAGCCTGCAAGGAGGAAAGTAAAACATGGTGACGGCTACGGAGCAGACGGATTCTACACGCCTTACGCGTTTTGTATTATTAGTTGCGAATTTTCTACCCGATAGAAAAAAAATAGTATACATTAAATAGTATTATACTCGGCTTCACCTCGGGGGACAATCTCTCCGCTGGGATGAATGATCGATTTTCGTCCCTAATAATGTAATGTACTATTTAATTAAATGCATTAAACAAATAAATGGATTATTTTTAAATTATAATATGTAAAAAAATTGTGTCTGTAAGTTATACATTCTTAGGAATTTACAGTTTACTCATATTTATTAACGTGCTAAATGAAATTATTTAGATTGCTTAACTTATTTATATATATTAAAATACATTATTTATAATCCATTTTCTGGAATTTCAATGGGCTGTAACGTTCCAAGAACGCATGTTTTCTCCTCCGTTGCAGGAAGGAGCATCTGAGGAGAAAACATCGAGGGTGCGAGCAGAAAAGTGAGTATACTCATCTATATGTCGTAGGTAAAATGCGATACAGTTTAGGAAACGCGCGCGGGGTAGGGACAGATGGAAACAATCGAGAGCGTGTGGGGAGAGTGACAACACTGAGACAGTGTAACGCAGGCAGTACTGAACGCAGGAGACGTGAAGAAATATCAGACTTTTATTTATTAAGTCTGCGAGAAAGACAGCAGAGCGACTCAGAAAGTGAGCAGATCAAGACGGCCATTTGTGCAAAAGAGGAAGCGACAGTCGAGAATTGTACAGGTTAATAAATCCGTTGAGAGATTCTGAAGTCGTAGCCCATAATTTTGTGCGGGTTCGAGCTCATTTATTTGTTTTGAACACGACCATTTTTTATAAATGCGGTTATGGTGTTATTCCAGAACTTCGGTGATTCTCTTCAAAGATGGAAAAAGCCGTAGCAGAAATTTGAAGCTAATGGGGTCTACAGGGATTTATATCTAAATTCATAAATAATTAAATAAGTACGTCATTTTTTAAAATTAAATTAATTATTAAAATAATTGTTTAATTATTAGTAAATATTGTCATTTTTAAAAAATTTTTTTGTTTTTAAAATTGAATGTCAAAATTAAAATTTTCATATCAACAAATTTTATAAATGAAATATTTTTTTACACAGAAAACAAAATTTCCACTGAACAGATATCTGAATTAAGTGACACGGATTTGAAGGGCCTTATTCCACCGATTGGATCAAGGGGTTTATTTAAAACGAAATGTTAAAAAGGTGAGCTTTTATAAATTGCTTTCTATGACGATTAATATTTGCAAAATTTTTAAACCTATCTGATATTATTTACAAAATTTTTGAACCTATATTATATTAATTTATTACAAAATTTTATTATTTACATTATTATTTACATCATTTCTTAATCGATCTTATATTAAATAAATAATAATTCCTTCTAACAGGATATTTGTACAGGTCCGTTGACTTCTCGACAAGAAGGAGATATGAATGGGATAATCAAGCAGTTTTAGATCCTGTGGATGATCTAAACAAGGGTGTGTGACGCTACGTCTTATGATTTGTTTTGCATACACTTATTTACAAAGAAAGAAGACTTTCATTAAACTTGCTTAATTCTAGAATTTCGGCTTTTACTTATGTTGACAATTCAAATGCTGTACCTGCTTTATCTGAAGTACAAATAAAAAACCGCTACCAATTCATTGGCACTTAGTTTCCTCCTGACTAATTTATCGTTCCAATATTACCTTCGAGATTCATTAAAAACAATCAATTAATACAAACTATTCTATATTTAATTAATTATTTATTTTTGTATTTTTATTTTATTTTTCTATGTCCATTTTAGAATTTACCGAACAGCAATTTAAATAAAAATTTTGCTATTCGAATATTTCAAGTCGTAAAAGACAGAATTTTTGAAGCTCATTTAATTTAGTTGTAATTAGGTAGTCTTTCATTGTCATTATAAAGTATTATATAATTCCAAACAAATATTTCATCAGAATGAATCCGTTGCGGTTGCTGTAATAATGAACGCATACCATTATTGCCATGAAATATTTATTTACAACTGTGACTTTTTGATTTGCATTGAAGAAATTTCAAATAAAAATTAAGTAATAATTAATTGAATCTATGAAACAAAATGTAGTTCAAATGATTAAATATTTCATTGGAAATATGTGAATAAATATTTCATTGGTTCAATGAAATTTTTTTTCTCAGTTGATAAAGTTGTAACAACGATAGTTTTATAGAAAAACATTTAAGAAATCAAAATGCAGATGGCTGCCAATCGTTTATCAGGCATTTAAAGAAAAAAAAAGCGAAAACATAAACAAAATGTCAAGTTCTTTGGTTGCGAAAGGGGTCGCGCCGTGAGTGAGGAGTCTCCAGCAGGTGAGAGAGAATCCAGCTTTCCTCGTTTCCCACATGATATCACCGAAACTTCTTGAATAAAACTGATGACGAAATAGTACATTGTGTACCAAGGGCACAAAACAGCACATTCCTGCCCGTGGTGCCCATACTATTTTTCGATAATGCTGGCGCAAAATTCGATTTTCCATGCTTAAGTTGCGCGCGAAAAATAATAATTTCCGCCCTAGAGCGGGAATGTACTATTTTGCGCCCGCAACGCAGGCATGGAAAATCGAATTTTGATCCCGCAGTATCGAAAAGAATTTATCCTATTTTATTAAGTAATTTGAATTTTCTCACCGTAATAAAACAGATTCACTAAAATTAAGAATATAAAGCAGAACAAATTGTGTTTCATTTTTATAATCTAGTTTTAGAGTGTTGTGTTGAATAAAATTACTGTAGCGATATATAATATATATTCCGATTCAATTACATTGATTGTTTTCTCAAAGAAGGAAACATTGCTTTTAAGAACTTTTTCGTGACTAACTATGATAGATGATCGTGCATTTCAAGTCGTGCACAAAAATCGTAAAAAAATAGCTTAAAACGATGAAAAATGTCTTATGTTAAAATATGAAAGAAGCCGCGTCCATTCGGTCTAACGCTCCATTTTTCAAAAGTTATGAGCTGTCGTAGCGAAAATCTAAAAAAAAATCAATTTTTGTACAATCAATTATAATTTTTCATCTGCTTTTTGTACAGTATTTTAAGGGGGGGGGGTATGGTATAATGGGTTCAAAAAAAGCATTTTTTTGCGAATTTTTTTAATACAAAGTATACA
>JAWWEO010020429.1:0-10320 GCA_035582975.1 Ormyrus labotus | reverse complement strand
AAATAGAGCATTTTATCACTTTTTTAATGTTTCGCTGATTCAAAAAGGTCTTTAATTTACATTTTTGAGTATACGAATAAAATTTTGTGTAAAGTTGCAGGTTTTGGAACTACGTGGGTGAGTACGGCTGGCTGCTGTTTTCTTATCGCGAGTGTGAGGTCGAGTGCACGGAACGTGAGCAACGGGAAATTGCTGCACGGTGCAAGCGGTTTCGCGAGCGAGGATCTGTACGGCGGTTCCGGGAAGTGCGAAGTGTTCAAAGTGCGAGGCGTACAAAGAGCGAACCGTACGAAGGGCGAGGCGGAATCTAAAACACCGGGGTTGTCTGTCGTGAATCCTTTATCTTTCGGTTGTCCTTTGCGAGAAGTGCACGAGTTAATTTAAGCAAGTAGCAGGATTCAACAGACCAGGGTATCTGTCGCGAGCTATCTATTTCTTGGTTACCTTTTGTATCTTAGAATCCGGTTATCTTCGAGAAGCGAGCGAATTGTGCGTATAGTGACGGGACCTAGGATATCTCTTATAAATTGTCGAGTTTTTGGGCTACCTCTCGTTAAAATATTCGGTAGGGTGTCTTTGTCGTGCGCGGATATCTACGCTGTCGAATCACAGCGTCTAATTCGAGGTTATCTTTGGTTCTCTCGCGGTTATCGATGTTTTGGTGGCTGCCTTCGGTTCGTGGATATCTGAAACGACCATGTGGCGCGTCCTCGGGTGGCGGATAGAGAAACGTTCTGTAGACGTGAGGAACACGCCTATGGAGTAGAGAGGAAATAAAATACACCCGCGGACCAACAGGTAAACTACCCATCCCTAGATCCACATATCTTATCCTACAATCTTTTCCTTCTCAGATGCTCCCTTGTCACAGCACTCTGGGAGTACACGAATTCTGTGGCAGTATTTTCCGCTGTCAGCGTCCGAAGGGCTGATGTGAGCCTGCTGTGCCGAGGTGAACACTGTGACTGGGAAGAGAACCTAGCCACTTCGGGCCCTAATCAGGAAGTGCGTACTGAGCACAGAGATCGGAATCTGTGCCGCCCCGGGCGAGCACCAGTCCGTTCGTAAGCTGGTTCACGCACATACGTCCGTGACTGCTCGAGACTGTATCCACACGTGGAAACACCTAACCGAAAGGTATACTCTTTCCTCGCTATTTCGGCCAGCTCCTTCAAGCACGATGCGCTGGTAATTGTAAGAAGAATAGTAACATCGAATGGAAAAGAAATTGAGAGGAGAGAAAATTCCACACCAGAGGAATTAAACAAGAAGACAAAGAAAGTATAAGAGTTGGAACGAGTAGAAAAGCTGATCACTGAGCTCTACGAATTCGCTCAACCAAAGCAGAACGTAAAGAGCAAGGTGACCGCCATATGTGCTGCGTTCAATCGATTGAGAAAGACGATGATTATTATTATTAGATCAGGGAAGGGATCTATTACCCCTGGGCACTTAGGCATACGCCCATTGTGCCATCCCCTAGTACAGGCTTACTCGGGTAGCTTTGCCCTTCTCTAGAAGGAGAGGCTTGCGCCCGAGCAAGTCTTTCTCAGAAGCTCAACCGTTGGGAAGTATTCGCCCAACACTTGATGTCTAAGCTGAACAAAATGAGGGCATGACGTCAGTAGGTGCAGAAGCGTCTCATCCGCTTCACCACACCATCTGCATCCGCCCTCTGGTTCTGTCTCCATCTTTAACCCATGATACCTCAAGCGACCATGTCCAGTGACTATCTGCGTTAGCAGTCTGGAATCTTTTCGATTTCGTTCTCCAATGCATTGGGTCCACTCGTTAATCCCCCTCTCCCCGAGCATGATCTTAGCCTGACGGCATTCCTCTGAGTGATGTTTCCTCATCCAGCCCCCGATCTTCTCTTTGAAGATGCATTCGGCCACTCCGATCGCAGGTTCTGGACTCACCATGGGAGCCCCAGCCCCCAGGGCAGCCAGTCTCTCAGCAATCTCATTTACTTTGATACCGGTGTGTCCTGGTACCCAAAGTAGCCGAACAACATTGACCTCCGCCAGTCTGTCTAGTGCTTGCTTTATTACCCGACAGTGCCCTTAGGACTGTCTGACTGTCCGAACATATGTTGATTCGTTCGCCTTCGGTTCCCAAGTCTAGGATTCTCTGCGCACAACCTAGTATGGCAGCAACTTCTGACTGGAAGACCGTGGTGAACTGTCCTAGTGGCAGAAAGGTACCTTTGCCATCTTTCCGACAGTAAAAGCCGGCCCCTGTCCTGCCACCCGATCTAGAGCCATCCGTGTTCCAGGTCCAGCCGTTGCCTGGTAGCGTGACCCTTTTCTCGCCCCAATCCTCACGCGTCGGTATTACGACCCCAAAACCCCTACCAAAGTGGTATCTCAGGGTTATGGTATCCGTCTGCATCGACCAGATTGGCACTTCAGTTATTTCTGGCGGAAACAGGGTATGCCTTGCTCCCTGTTTCCACCTGCCTAAGGTTATGAATCTGTAAGCCGCAGTAGCTGCAGCCCCCATAACTGTAAGATGCAGGGGTTCCACATCGGCCAGTACCCCCAGCGCTTTAATTGGCGTGGTGCGCTGTGCTCCTGTGACTCCCCGCATAGTAAGACCTTTCAGTCTTTCTAATGTTGCCCGAGCACCTACACCCCGGACTCTAGGCCACCACACGAGTGCGGCGTACACCAGTCTGGGTAGAAGTACCGCCCTGTACAGCCAAATCACAACACGAGGTTTCAAGCCCCAGGTATTGCTAAAGGCTCTTCGGCAGGTCCAGAAGGCAGTCAGAAACTTGTTGCACTGGGTATTTAAGTGAGTGCTCCAGTTCAGTTTCCTATCCAGGACCACTCCGAGATATTTGGCCTCGCTTCTGACTACCAGGGTTCTGCCCTCCAACTTGGGCGCTCTGTAGCCAGGTGACTTGTATCTTCTGGAAAAGATGACTAACTCGGTCTTTCCCGGGCTTATTGATAGCCCAGTAGACCGGCACCATCCTTCCACCTTCTTGAGAGCAAGTTGCATGGCATCCATAGCATCGCAAATGCCCCCGCTAGTGACAATCACAAAGTCGTCCGCGTAGGCCTGAGCATAGCACCCACCTACATTCAGCAATTCTAGAAGGCCATTGGCCACCAGACACCAAATTGTGAGCGAGGCCACTCCACCTTGTGCTCACCCCCTGCTGACCGTTCCGTTTACTGTGGTGCTTCCTAGTTTGGCCTCCACTGGGCGTTGACTCAGCATATCCTCAATCCATGTAACTAGGGTCTTAGGCACGCCTTGTTCAATTGCCGCCCTGCGGACCGTTTCCACTGAGGTGCTGTTAAACGCCTCCTCAATGTCCAGGAAAACTCCCACTGCGTTTTCTCCTCTTTCCAGCTGTTCCTCTATCCGGTGGACCACCGAGTGCAATGCGGTCTCCGTAGAGTGTCCTGCTCTTTAGGCATGCTGGTTTGGGTATAGTGGCTTAATTGACAGTACTTCGTCCTGTAGATGCCTGTCAACCAGTCTTTCAAGTGTCTTAAAGACGAAGGATGTGAGGCTGATGCGTCTAAAGTCCTTCACTGTCGTGTGGCTAGATCTACCAGCCTTCGGTATAAAGACAATCTTAGAGATTCGCCACGTTTTTGGAACGTGCGCTCATGCCAAGCTTGCCCTAAATATTTAACCAGGGGCCCTATGAGTTATTCCTTGCCCTCCGAGCCCTAAGTGAGTTGTCCAGTGGTCCAACCTCATTGCGAAAATCCGAGAAGTTTGTCTGCAGCAAAAGTTCCAGACAGTCCTCCTCCGTCTTACAATATTCTCCTGAGGTGTTTTCGATCGCTTCCAACCATACCTCCGGGTTTTTGGCAAGGATCCGGTTGAGCGTAGCTGCTTCCGGGTATCTTTCGATAGTTTCGCAGTAGTCTCTCCAGCCCCGATTCCTTTCCGCAGTAGTCTCTTTAGCCTCTATTCCTTTCCGCAGTTATCTGCTTCTTATACATTTTCTGGGCTCTCTGTAACTATGGTCAGACAGCCGAGAGTTTCGGGTGATCCAAAAGCTTCAGCTTTTGAAGCGCACTGACCGCCTGCTCGGTCTCGGGTACCACTTCCAAGCAGGCCGCCGTCTCCCTTCCCTCGGCTGACGTGGCTCCCTCCGGGTTCCTAAGGCCCTCAGCCGGCACCAGGTCGGGTTCTGCATCCGCGTTCGCGCCCGTGCTTTTACGGTTCAGAGTTCGAGGTTCTGATGATCCTCTTACTCTGGACACCCACCGAGTGAGCTGGTTCTGACCCTTAGGTCTGGAGCCCCTTTGGAACCCGAGGTCTCCCTCTCCGGTACACCAGGCTAAACCGCCACGTCGCTAAAGAGTTCCCCCTCTCCACCCTTTCCTTCTACTTTTTTGTTTGATTTATCCATTTGAGTCCCACGAGTAGCTAGGGAAATACGAGTCGACCACCGCAGACCCCGCGTGCAGCAGCAAAGCTAATTACTCAGGAATGTCGCCACGTGTTCCTGAGCCACCGTTCGGGGCCCTCAGTAGCCCTCGAGGGCCAATTAGTCACCCGGCCACGGGTCGCATGACACTGTGTGATTGAGGGGGGCTGTTTCTTGGTCTCCTGGGGTTTACGGTTCCCGCCTGCTTCGTCCTTATAAGGACAAATCAAGGGTGAACCCGGTTACCGGAGTCCAGATCGCAGCTATGCGCCCTACTCCGCCCCATACTCTACGTAGTCTTAGCTCCGCTTTTCCGGGCAATTTCCGGGGCAAATGACCTCCCCCTGCTCAGAGCGAAAAGACGGTGATGGAGGAGGTAGAATGTCGGATGTCGACGCCATCAACGGTCGCGCTGGCGTCGGGGACAACGTCGCACTCTCAGACATCCTCGGAGACCTCGGCAACGGGAACAAAGGTGATAGTGGTAGAAGGAAACTCAACGCCGAATCCCAGAAACAATACCAGGGAACGCAAAAGGCATACCACCACACCGGAAGAAAATGACAGAAAGAAGAAGCGGAGGGAGGACGAATCAGCCGCGCAAACTGTTGAGAAAAGACCAACTGCCAAACCTGCAGAATGGCAGCAAGTGAAGGGGAAAAAGAAGAAACAGATCAAACAAGAACCCTAGAAACAGAGGATCTCTGGACCAAAAACGAACGCGTTGATAATTCGCCCTAAAAACAAAGAGAAGTATTCGGACATCTTGAAACGGATGAAACAAGATACAGTCACTGGTATGACTCAAAAGTACGTAGACAAGATCCGCAAAACAGCCACTGGAGATATGCTGATCGTTCTTACAAGGGGAAACACCGAAGAGGCCCCTCCGTTGCAAAAGGCCATCAAAGAACACCTCGGAGACGAGGCTACAGTGATCACCAAAGCACCGGAAGAAGAACTCGAGATAAAAGACCTCGATGTAGCAACAAGTAAGGAGGACGTCCTCGAGGCGTTGAAAAGCGCAGTCGAACAGGACACAGAAATCCCGCGGGACGCTGTCAAATACCTGCGAAAGGCGCGTGAAGACACGCAGACGGCAACTGTACGATTGGCGTCAGCCGTGGCTAAGAAAATAGTTGGGCAAAACGGTAAGATCAGGATAGGCTGGGTCAATTGCCGAATAAGAATAGTAAGGAGGCCCTAGAAATACTTTAAGTGCTGGACATTTGGACACGTTGCAAAGAAGTGTAAGAGTCTCTACACCGATCCAAGCTCTGTGTAAAATGTGGAGAGGGTGGTCACAAGGTTGCTACATGCAAAAAGGAGGCCAAGTGTGCCCTCTGCACTGAAAAGGGCAGCATACAGGACTGTGCAGATGTTGCTGGTAGCATCAGATGTCCAGCATACAAAGATGCACTGCAGGTGATCAGCAAAAGATCAAAATGAAGATAATACAGTTCAACCTTAATACTGCGAGGCTGCGCACAACCTGCTCACGCAGACGGTGCGGGAGTTGAAGCCTGATTTGGTGTTGATCTCGGAACCATATCTCGGCACCTGGGGTCACAGCTCTGGGAAATGGAGGCCAGCACGAAGGCCGTTATCTGGTCCTGCGGTAATTATGCGTTCCAGGGTAATGTTAACAGTACAGAATATATTTCCATAGCTGTTGCGCTCCACCTAGCCTGACTATGAGCGAGGTTACCGACTTTGTAGACCGAATGACTTCGGATGCGAAGTAGCACCCTCCCGTGGCAATAGCTGGGGACTTCAATACCTGGGCAGTCGACTGGGGCAGTAAGGAAACCAACGCTAGAGGGCAAATATTGCTAACGAACCGACGTTTGCAAGAGGTGAGGCAACATCGACAGTGGACCTCACCTTCGTGAGTAGCACCCTTCCTAGAGGTCACTACACCAGGGAGGTCATGGATATCTATACCGCCAGCGACCATCGAGTAATATCCCGGGAAGTCTCTAGTGGCCGGAGACCCAAAACTCCACCCAAGAAGAACAATGCAATTGGCTGGAAGGCAAGCGCTTTTGTTTACAACACGTTCCGGGAAGTCTTGGACAATCGTCCGATCAATGGTAGAAGTGCTACAGAGAGGGCAAATGACATCATCAAGAGAGTGAAGAAGGCTTGTGATGCCACTATGCCACGAAAGCGTACAGCCAGCAGGCTTCCATCAGTTCATTGGTGGAACAGTGAAATTGCCTCGATACGCAAAGAGCGCATGCGGGCAAGGCGACTCTACGGAAAAAAGCCAACTGGACGGAAGAATGCCTGTAGTAGATTCGGAAACGCCAAAGCACCAGGCCTTGATGGAATCCCGAACATAGCACTGAAAGCGAGCGTAAAAACAGTTCCGGAGTTATTTTTGGATATGTACAACACTTGCCTGCAGGAGGTTTTTCCAGCCAATTGGAAACAGCAGAGACTAGTACTTTTACCCTAAGAGGAAAAAGCCTCCAGACAAAGCCTCATCTTACCGACCGCTCTGTGTGCTCGACACGATTGGTAAGATATTGAAGAGAATTATCCATGGAAGAATCGAGGCAGTAGTCGAACTGCAAGTGTCCGACAACCAATGCGGCTTCCGCAAAGGCCGTTCGACTGAGGATGCCATAAACCGGGTCGTCTCCACTGCAAGAGAAGCGATATCCGGCAAAAGGTGGGAAAGAGGCACAAAGAAGTATTGCCTTGTAATAACACTAGATCCTTAAGTATAACACTGATGATGGTCCGCAGGAGTACAAAGTCACTGGTGGTGTTTCGAAGGGTTCAGTACTAGGCCCTCTACTCTGGAATGTCATGTACGACGGACTACTGAAGTTGGAGTTGCCGAAAGGGGCAGAACTAGTGGCATTCGCGGATGATGCACGTACACACACTGGAAAATACGCGTCAAGATACATGGACGACGCTACGAGCCAACCAGTAAAGTGGCCAGAAGAGCCATCATCTAGGAGGATCCAGATGCCAGGACACCGGCACCACCACGAAGTAATGCCTAATGGCGGTTTCCGGGGTGGCTCAGCTATAGAGAAAAGGGTTATGGGTTTTAGTGAGTAAGAATCTCACACTACCCGGAAGTGCGGTCCCTTCCTCCCTTCACGGCTCATTTTTTTTTATTTTTTTTTTTGTGATGGCGGTAAAAAAAATCTTTTTTTGTTTAGATTATTTGTTTTTGTTTTATCGCAAATTTTCAATTATTGAAAAACTTACTTTTAATTTTTTTTAATGATGGGATTGAGATATTTGAATCAAACGAAGGCCAATTTAAAGAGCATAAAAATACCTATAATTTTAGAGAAAATAAGTTACCCTAGCTCTTATGGTTCTTTTGCTTTTAATAAAAACGTATTTTTGTTAAAAAAGATTATAATTCTTAAATTAAATTATCAACTGCTCTGAAGGAATTTTTGGTAATTAAGAATATATATAACTATAATCTGTAACAATTTCAAGCCATTTTGTCAATTAGTTTTTGAATAAAAAGCTAAAAACCGAAAAAAATGAGTTTTCTAAGAAGAACGATTACGGAAGTAAAGACTTTAAATTACTTGAAATTTTGGGAAAAGATAGATCTTTTTCATGTTCAGAGCTGTATAGTTTTCCTGCTTATGAAACTAATTAGTTCAAAAGATATTAAAGTTTTATTTATTTTATTTCAATTTTTTGAATAGCTGTATCTTAGTGAATAATCGATCTCTTTCAATGATCGACCACTTATTTTTTTCGTTGTTAACTAAAATTGCAAAATGAAAAAGAATTAAGTTCATTTATTAGTTTTTGTTTTATAGCGATTTTAACTTCTGTACGGTATCGCGATTCTATATATAACATAGTACTGTCAAATTTTTATTATTATTATTATTTTATTATGACTTTTTACATTTGTTTTAGCAATATAGTTTAAATAAAATACAAAAAATTACTTTTCTTTGAATAATAATAGTTAGAGAAAATTCAATTTACTTGAAATTTTTATTTAATTTTTTCAAAACGAAGATAGTGTGAGAAGGGAACACCAGGTTAAAATCACCTTTATGCTTTTGTATTGAACATTATTTTTTGATACGACTTGTAGAAAGCTTGATTTAGTGCATGATTTTTATTGAAGCTGGCGCGAAATCGAGCTTTGCGCAAGGAGTTTCAAAAATTCTGTTTTTTAGAATTTTAAATATTCCAATAACAAAAGTTTTATTTAAATTTTGTTTGATGTTCACTAACTCATAAAATAGATATATAAAAATCAAATAATAGAAAAATAAATCCCTAATTTAATATAGAATAGTTTGAAATTAATTTTGTTTTTAGTTAATCTCAGAGATAATATTGGAATGATAAATTAGTTAGGAGGAAGCTAAGTGCCAATGAGTAGGCAGCGGTTTTATAATGTTTTAATGGGGTGATTCGGAAGTTACGTACGAAAAAACACGTGTCGATAATCGGAATCGAACCACGGTCGTTCTGACGAAAAGCGTGGGCGCCAACCGATGGGCTACTGACACACTGGCTCCTTCCAGTACCGATTGAGCGTGACTAGCGTCTTCGAATCCACCATCCGTTATAATGTACATATTCCAAATAATTATGTTTGTTCTATATTAGCTTAAAAAAGCCCTCTGAATAGTGGCCGAAACGTCGCTGCAATTTAAAAAGAAAGGAAATATACAAAATTTCCGAACGTGTCCAGGGGTACCATTGTAATTTAACCACAACAACCAAATATAATTATTTAAATTTAAATATTGTTTTTTTTCATAAAATAATAAGATCGCTTTTGTTGCAGAGGTATTACTAAAAATGGCTTGCGTAGGCATATGTGGATCTGACGTACACTATTTAGTAAATGGAAGGATTGGGGATTTTATAGTTGAGAAGCCAATGATAATTGGACATGAGTCATCTGGTACTGTTATTAAACTAGGAAAAGATGTTAAAAATTTAAAGGTAAATATTCTATTTTTCTTCAATTAAAGTCTTCTACATATTCATAATATTCGCAAAATTAGTTTTCCTCTTATGCTCAAAAGATCAACTACAGAAGTTTAAAAATTTTAGCATATAAATTTATGACTCGAGAAATTTAGCATAATGCTGTCTTTGTATTTAAGAGTACGTGTCACGTATCAATGAGATATTCAAATTAGTAATTTTACTTTTTTTTCTGTTCACGACCTATAGAGCGAATGCCCGCTGGCCGCCGGAGCAGTCGTATTTAAGTGCTCATGGCATTAGTCCTTCTCTCTGGCGCCTTTCTTCCTTCTCTGAGCGCCGGTCGCTTGGTGGGAGACGGTTCTCTCGCGCCGAGAGCGGCGGGCTTGAAAGACGGCGTGACCGACATTTTCGAGAGAGTCGCCGTTCTAAGTATTTTTCTAGGCCGAGCGCTTTCTGAAAAGCATCTCGCTTTTCGCATATTCTATATATGCCTTTTAAACAAAATAAGTCATTTAATTTCTGAAAGGTTTTTTATTTATTTTTAATAATTATCTTTTTAATTCATTAATTCTTTTTTTTTTATTTATTTATGTACTTTATTTTAATTTTTAGTAAAAAAGGTTGTTACTATTAAAGGCCGTTATATACTTTTCTTCCTACCTCGGTCAAAAATTCGCCTTTTATCCCTGCGTACATACGCCGAAAGTCGTTCTTCCCTCCTGATCTGCGCGCCACTTGGAGGTAGAAGTACTTCCCTCGCTGCTCTCTAAATAAAGCAAACGACGCTTATATATATATATACACTAGGGGGATACCCCCCCTGCTCGCTCCACTCGCCCACCCTCCAAGTTTGGGTACAGTAAAAAAGGTAAAAAAAGGTGGGAGTAAAATAATGTAGTTTCTACCTTTTCCACACCACCCAAAAGGTAGATAGATAGGCGCGTTTTTTTGAAGAGATATCCCCTCTTTCA
>JAWWEO010020428.1:0-10323 GCA_035582975.1 Ormyrus labotus | reverse complement strand
AATGGGCCTACAGAGTACAGTTTGGGCCCATTTGATCAACATATGCTATATTTTTGATAGATATTATCAAAAGAAACAATAATCATACAGATTTTTTTTTTTAGGGCTTTTTATAGGAGGGAAAAATCAGTATATAACCCCCTTAAGCAGTATACATTTATTATAGATGTCGGAAAAAAATATTTGATGTATGAAAAATTATTAAAAAATTTGAAAAATCACAAAAACAAAAATTTTCACAAGTTCCATATTCTGTCTACGGATTATTATAAACTGTATGCTGTCTTTTTCATATTTTTCGGTTTCATAGAAACGTAAAAACTATACATATCACTACAGCCAAGCGTAAAAAAATGTGCGGCTCATCTGGCTTGTTTATTTTTCATATTCAACTTTCAACTGGAACTTTTATTTTTCATAAGTTATTATGTTACCTTTCCTTTTCTTGTGACGGCAGCTACCTCGCTAGCCTAGCATTCCGTGGTCGACAATCCCTTAAAATTGTTTTAATCATGAAAAAACACAATGGTATTGTGGCCGTCAATTTTTAATGCGACATCCCCTTTAAAAATATACTTACAGTTTGTCAGGAGTGCTTCAAAATTTAATCAGTTCAAGTATGATCAAAACCTATGCAAAATTCCAACTCATTATATCCATCCGTTCGAGAATTATCGTAGGGACAAAATTAGGGATACGCACATACATCCAGATATCACAAAAATGACTTTATTTTTTAAATATTAACCTTAAACTCATCAAATTAAAAAAAAAAAATTGCGGTCTTAAATATTTCTAACGTTAATGATCTTTCTATTTGAGGCAATTTTTCTGACTCAAAAACCTTGAAAATATCGAAAATCAACAAAATTCAAGTTTAAAAAAATTCTGCCGTTAGAAAGCTTTCTCTTTGAGAAAGCAAAATGTACAAAATAGCATTTATAATGGCTAGGCCTCCCTCTCCTAGCCAGGCCAGCCTAGGGAGGGAAAGAGAGAGAGGTAGAGATAAGCGAGGAGTAATGTGAGAAGTTGCGAGTAAGTAAAAAAATATGGTTGACAGCCATATTGCCAACCGGGAAGCAATTTAATTTTCGCAATTTCTCGACAGATGTCGATCGGGTTTTCGAAATTAGAAATTTTAAGAATTTGAGTTTTTTTTCCTTTTTCTCGGGTTTTCAGTGTTTCGTAAAATTTTCTTTTCGAGTTTTCAAATTTCGAAATTTTTTCGATTTTCGAAATTTCTTATAGATTTAAGAGAATTTTCGGAATTTTTCAATTTTTGGATTTTGTCGAAAATTTTAAGAATTCTTTAATTTCTAGAATTCTTGCGGAATTTAACAAATTTTTTTTTGATTTTAAAATTCTAGAAATCACTTGATTTCTTGGAATTTAGATTCTTTTCAAAATTTTGGAATTTTAAAAATATCCAAAATGAGAATTTTTAACAAAACTTTAAAGATTTTCTCGGATTTACGCAATTTTGGATTTTTGTCGCGATTTCTTTTTTTCAGACTTAGAATCAAACTTCGAATCGCTCAAACCTCCAGTTAAGTTCGTCGAGGTTCGTAATTCGATAAGTTCTTCGAGTTTGAATTTTCTTTTCGGGGAATTGTATAAATTATTGAAATTTTGAATTTTGTGCGGTGACCGTGCACATAGTCGTTTCGGGCCAAATTCGTAATTTTACAATAAATTTTGGGAAAAATTGTGACAAAAGGGTACGTTGCATGTTAGTTTTAAGTGCTATTATTGAGCAATTACTAATAGATTTTTGATTGAATTGAGCGAGATAGGGACGCGGCAATCATCATGGAGGAAACGAGGTTTAAATTTATTATTTATTCAAGCGAGAAATATCCTTGAACGAAAGTTCGTTCAAGGTTTCATAAGACTTCTAGAGTGTGGGGGACACCGAGAGAATTCTTGGAATTGCCTATGAGAGTGGGTCTGAAGGCAAAGCTTGAGTGAAAATTTTCCTTGTTTCTAAGATTTGAAATTTTGCCGTTTTTCTCGCTTGACCATCTCAAAAAGTTTTGAGACGTATTATATATATAAATATTCCGATTTATTCGTAATATTTAGTTTATATATAAATATCAGAAAATCTATTTTATTTCTTTTCCGTGCTTTCTGTCTCTGGAGCGTGCATTCGTCGACAAGCAAATCCATTCGATTTTCTTTCGCGTTTTTTCAGCAGGATGGCCGCATCAACCCGCGCGAAATGGAGCGTATCCTCCTGTCAAATAAAAACGCAGTAAAATTGAAGATCGCGATATTTTCGCTTAATCCGGTAGCGATAATCGAAAGATTAGAAGTATTGGGGTTAAATACCGCTGGCGAGCTGGTGATCCTAAAGGATCGCCTGCTCCGAGCGGAATTGCGGACAGCGGGTGACCAGGTGCCGTGGTACGACATGGATGAGCGGGACCACGCCACGGTGCCGGTCACGACGGTGGCGTTGAACCGCCCGCCGTCGATAGAGGAGCCTTCTCCGCCCTCTCCGCCAAAATTGTCAAAACGACAAAGGAAGAGCCTCGCCCGGCGGCAACAAAGCGCGGAAAATTTGCCAATTGGGACAGAGGAAAACGAGAGCGCGTTGGAGGAAACGGTCATCCAGACCTCGCCGGCTGTAGTTCAGCCGATTACCTCCTCCGGACCGCTTGTAGTCACAGAGTCTACCGCGACGACAATCACGGCGGCTGCGTCGGTGTCACCACAGCACCACTCTGGGCCAAAGCCCCATTGTATCGACGGGATAGCCAGGAAACCAGACATCACAGCAGCTCCGAGTCGAACTTGCTCAAAAGAATTACCATCTGACTTTCAGCGCAGAAGTGAGTCGGGTTTTAGCACAAGGCTCCGAAAAGCAACAATTAGCACCGTAGATCTTACTCGGGCGTTAGGCGGAACGAAGGAGACTCAATTTCCGCGATCCGTAAACCCCTTTCAGGTGCCGCCACAGGGACAGCAGCAAGGAGCGACGAGAGCAGCAGGTCGCATGCGAGACGCTGCTACATAGACTGACTCAGAAACGGAATCTAACTCGGAAAGCGACAGCCTCGACGAGGCGTATGAGTCGATTCTGCACGGGTACAAGCAGCTGCATGTTTCTCAAATGCAGCAGCCCCCTCCTCCCCAGCCTCAGTTTTCCCAACACATTGCGTCGACTCCTTCGCGCAAAGAACCAGCCCAGTAGTCCGCGAACCAGAGGATCCGCGAGTAAGCGACGTTTATAAAAAGGCACGTAGGGCATGGGTCTGTTGGATCCCGACATAGCGATCGCGGCGACGAATTTAATGGGTACGGGGCCCACTCTATTCATTCGGACAGGGAAAGCGAGCGTGATCCCAGAAGTCGCGGTAATAGGAACCGTGAACGCAGAGCAGGTAATCGGAGGCGAATGATTTTAGAATCTGACAGCGATTCGGATAGCTCTGAAGAAGAGCGTCGACGCCGTCGTGGCAATGGCAACGCTGAGCGAGATGTGCAATGTATCAAGCTCTTGCAGAGCTGGAAGCTGCATTTCTCCGGCGAAGAAAAGGAGAACCTTGGCGATTTCTTAGAGAGGTTAGGGGACTTTAGGCATAGCAAGCCGTATCAGGATGGCGTGCTGTTGGCAGCACTGTCTTGTGTTTTCTCCAAAACCGCCGCAACTTGGTACCAGTCGACTAGATCTAAGATCATCAATTCGAAATCATTTAAGAAAAATCGCCGCCATCAATTGATGGACAAATGGGATCGCGAAGATTTGATGGATGAGCTTCGCTGACGAATTCAAGTAAAGGGCGAGAAGATTTCACACTACTTGACGAATATCCAGGGAATCGTACATTTCTTCAAGAGATCCCCGCATCCGGATGATTTTACAGATATAGTTTACCGTAATTTACTACCGGAATATCGCAAAGCGATGTCAGATCGTATTATAGATTCTATTGAAGATATCGAAAAATACGGCATACGTTAGGAAAAACAGTAGATTCTGGATGAACGATACGTTCCTCCTATAAGTAAGGAGAAATCCAGGATCCCAACAGCAGCATATTCGGGCACCTCTAGTCGTCATAAGGTCGACGCCATTAAAGAGGAAGTCCCGAAAAAACAGGATACAAAGTCGGAGTCGCCGAAAAAGAAAGCTAAAGTAGAGACAAGGGAAAAAACCCACAAGAAGAAGGGCACAATAAGGAAAAATAGTTCCTCAGGAGAAGACTATTATCCGGATTTGGCGGCCGTGATTCAAGTACCCCGGCCAGCCAAGCAGTCGAATTTCCGGGCGAATAGCCCGCCGAAACTCGCTGCAAATCCGGTATCGGGGCACTCGCACCGGTCAAGCGAAAATTCTGGCCCACGATTCAAATAGAATTGGGTCCACACGCAAAATCCAGCGAACCAGTTTGCACCGCAACCGACGTTTAAATATCAGCCGAAACCAGCTTTTAGGCAAAGCTACGCTGAGCTGCGCACAGACCGGTCATTGGGCATCAGAGTGCACGAAACGCCTCTGCTTTTCATGTCAGAGGCCGGGGCACTCGGCAGCACAATGTCCGCGGAAACCGCAGGAAAGCTGTCAGGTTTGCGGAAGTGTCGGAGCGACATTTGCTTCCTGTCGACTTTGCGAACCAATTCGATTGAGTCTGATAAACTGGCAAGTAGGGGCGCAGCAAAGTCCCCTGCCCCCTGCGCAACAGAATCTGGGTCAAAACCAAAGGTGGAACTTACGGCGATCGTAGAGATCAGTGAAGATCCGGAAGATCTCAGTGATGCTCGCGGGGTAGGGCCGGAGCACAGAGATATAGATAGAATAGATGCGGGAAATAACTGAATATCACAAGAAATCGAAACAAGGGTAAAAATGGGAGATAGCGTCGAAGAAGCTATCTTACAAACAACGAGGGAAATTTCTCATAGGGTAAGAGATAACCAAGCCAATGATGAAGTTGCTCTGATAACGGAAGAAAATCTCCCCAATGCCGACCTTCTCCTATGAGAAAGCGCTAAGGCAATGGAGGAGGAGTTTATCAGGCAATGAAACAATAGAGACGAGGGTAAAGTGTATAAGTGCCTTCTCTTCTACTTCAAAATAAAACCGGAAACGTTCTTGCCACAAGCGACTCCTCCGCCAGTTTTGGATAAGCTTCAACACTCGCCTTTGCAGGGAAAGACGATGTTGCCGCTTAGGGTGGGGGAGGAAAAGAAGAACGGTGATGAAGAGCCAGGAGTAGCGGGGATGCGCGCTGAAAATCGCCCGTTCTTAAGCGTAGAATTAGAGGGTGATTCGTATAAAGCGCTACTAGATACAGGCGCGATACTCAGCGTAGGCGGCCCAGAAATAGCGTCTAAATTCAAGAATCAATTAAAGGAAACGCCAACTTCAATCAGATCAGTACTTGGAGGAATCGCTAAATTCTTGGGTGTATTAGACACTAACTTTGAAATAGACGGGATGAAGCAGAAATTACCAGTGAAAGTAATTGAGCTACTTACAGAACACTGAATTGATATACAGGGAGCTCCACCAGTTAAACAGTGATCTCGGCGTTTATCTCCAGCTATGTGGAAAATAGCGCAAGAGAAAGTAGCTCACATGTACCAAGAAGGAATCATCGAAAGATCTGATAGCGACTGGAGTAGCGCACCGGTGTTGGTCAAGAAGTCGGATGAGTCATGCCGTTTTGGTGTCGATTACAGGGATTTAAATAGGGTGAAGAAACGTGATGCATACCCGATTCCGACCATTGACTACATTTTGGACAAACTCCGGAAAGCTTGCTACTTGTCGACTATCGATCTGAAGCAAGCTTACGTCCAAATTCCCATGGCAGAAGATAGCAAAAGGTATACTGTCTTTGCAGTCCCGGGATCCGGTCTTTAGCAATTCAAACGAATGCCGTTTGGATTGACCAATGCACCAATAACGTTTCAACGCCTCGTTGATGCGTTATTTGGACCTGAGATGGAGCCAAGTGTCTTCGGGTATTTAGATGATATTATTGTAGCCACCGAGACGTTCGAAGAACATCTCAAGTGGCTGGAAAAAGTGTTAAGGAAGTTAGTGGAGGCAGGGCTTACAGTAAACGCGAAGAAGTGCGAATTCTGCTTACCTCAAGTCAAGTATTTGGGTTATCTTCTTGACAAGGAAGATTTGAGACCAAATCCAGATAAGATTGAGCCTGTACTAAACTATCCGCCCCCTAGGAACATCAAGGAATTCAGGCGCTTCTTGGGGATGGTTGGATGGTATGCACGCTTTATCGAACGAGATTCAGAATTAAAGGTTCGCCTATTAAAGCTGCTGCGTAAGGATCAAGCATGGGAATGGAGACCAGAGCAACGGGAGGCTTTTGAGAGCCTGAAAAAAGCTCTGACTGAAACACCAGTGTTGGCACGGCCCGATTTTAGCAAGACATTCACTGTGCAATGCGATGTCAGTAATGAAGCTATCGGAGCCGTGCTAACCCAAGCAGGTGATGATGGGAATCACCCGGTCGTCTACGGTCGAAGGATCCTCACACCAGCCGAACGCAATTACTCTACAACAGAGCGAAAGTGTTTAGCTGTACTTTGGGCCATCAAGAAGCTGAGACCTTACCTCGAAGGGTACCGATTTAAGGTGATCACTGATCATAGCGCCCTTAAATGGCTGAGCAACTTAAAAAAAAACCACAGGAAGGTTAGCGAGGTGGGCTGTCCAAATGCAACAATGGGATTTCGAGATCAATCACCGGAAGAGATCCCTTCACCAACTCCCTGATGTGCTGTCAAGAAATTATACTGAAGAGGAACTCGCGGGGATCAAAGAGATTACCGATACCTGGGATCTCAGAAGAATGAAGGAAGTACAAGAGGCGCCGTCAAAGTTCAAGAATTGGAAAGTTGAGAACGACTTATTGTACCGATACACCAGTAATAAGTTGCTAGACCCAATTCAAGGCAATGAGGAAGGGTGGAGGCTGGTCGTTCCGCTCGAACATCGGGAAAGGGTGATGAACGATGCGCACGTACTAGCTCCGTCCGGACACCTCGGAGTCGAAAGAACTTTCGACAGGATTGCCAGGGAATATTATTGGCAAGGCTTATGGCATGACGTATATACATACGTACACCAATGTAAAGTGCCAAAAATACAAAGTTCCTCAAACAGGACCAACGGATTTAATGGGGACTAGGATCATCGAAAGACCATGGGTTATTGTCGCGGCAGATCTTATGGAGTTTCCACCCAGCAAGAGTGGGTGTAAATATGCCGTAGTATTCCAGGATCTCTTCACAAAATGGGTTGAGATCAAAGCCATTCGTTCAGCAACGGAAAAGCTGTTGCGAGGGCACTGGAAGAACTAATTCTTTTCCGCTGGGAAACCCCAGAATATTTTCTCAAAGACAACGGAAAAGAATTCGATAATAAGCTCTTAAGGTGGCTTCGGCGAGCTTTTATAAATAATTGAAAATATTTGAAACTTCACAAAAATATTCTTTGAGCATTAGACTTTTCATTTATGTTGAGAAAATGCAAAGTCAACGACTAAATTTTAGAGAAATCGAAGTTTATGAAACGTGTATTTTAACATGTAACCTTATGTGAAAAGACATTCATTTTGTATTTATTCCGTTATAAATAATTCATTTTTAAAAATCGTATACCAAATTGAAGATTTTTTAATAGAGATTCTAATTCTGTCATCATAAATATAAGTAAACGATCAAATTAAAAAGATATTAGTAATGAACTTTGTAACATGCTTCTGCGTATGCGCACTAAGAGCAGACAAACACAAACAATAGGAATGGCAATTTTTTTTCATGTTTTAACGAAACTAGAATTTTTTAAGACTATCTACAGTAGTTCGGAAGTAATCACTATAATTAAAATTTTATAAATTTCTAAAAACAAAGAAGGTGCTCACTGGGGCCCCGATTTGATACGGCACCATGCGCCGAAGGCACCTTAAGGGATGTTTTAGGCGAATATGGAATAAAGTACGTAACGACGCCCCCGTATCATCCGCAGGCAAATCCTGTTGAACGTGCAAATCCGACCTTGAAAACGATGATCGCCACATTCGTGAAGGCTGATCATCGAGACTGGGATTTGCACCTCCACGAGTTCCGCGATGCGATGAACACAGCGGTGCAGGCGTTGACTAAAGTGTCCCCGGCGTACCTTAATTTCGGACGTCATCCGCGTCCTGTTAAAAGCTTACCTCGTAGTGCGTTTAGATCCAGAGGTTTGGGCGGATCATTGTAAAGCAATTAAAAGCTTTGGCATCTAGACGACGCGAGAGCTAGGCAATCGCGTTACTATAACAAGGGTAGAAGTCGACGAGTGGTTGTCCGAGCTCCCAGACGAGGCGGCGGGGGGAGGTGCTCCCTTTCCCGGATCGGAGGTCGAGGAGACGTGTCTCTACGGCCCCTTCTTCCGTCGCTACGTTTGTGTGGACCGGGTAGTCGCCGTCGCGGCCGAAATTCCTCCGCCTCCGAAGAAACCCCGGGTTATTGCCCTCGGACTGACGGAGTCCGTTCGAAAGGGGATGAGCCCGGAAGAGCTCGAGAGTAGAGCGGCGGAGAAGGAGCTCGCCAAGTGGTTAGACTCACAAGAGCGCCCTCCACCCTCCTCTCGAATGGGGACCGAGGATAGACAGGGGGAAGATGGGATGGGTGCCGAGACGTCGGAGGAAGACCTGACGCAGGATCGGCAAGACCCTCCGTCGAAGATAAGGAAGAGGAGGAAGAAGAAGAAGCCAGGGCAGCAACAGGAAAAGAGGGCAGCAGATGAAGGCGGGGAAAACGGGGGTGCGCAGCGAGGCGGGCGCAAGTCCTGGAGGAACCGGCGCCGAAGAGGAAACCGGGCCACAATGACCCAGGTAACGGAGGATGGGTCACCACCCCGCGAGTCGGAGGGGACCGGGAATCCGCCGGACCGGCTGACACCGGGGGCTCCGGGAGGGGCCCTGGGATCTCGGCCCAGTTGAGAGCTGGATTGGGGAACCGAGTGGCCTCGCCTACCCTTCCAATACCCCATGAAAACCACTAGGGCAATGTTCGGGGGCTTGAGCCCTATTGCTACGGACCCGAAGCTGGACCCTCATCCCGCGCTTATTTTAACTGCTGGCAGTTGGGGCACACGCAGGTTCAGTGTCCCCGGCCGCGTTACCGTTATTTTCGTAACAATTGCGGGCGCCATGGGGTGGACTTGAGGAGCTGTCCCCGCTGCGCAGAGCCTCATCGAGCCTACATCACCGCCCTACAAGAAGAAGAACGGGCCGAGTGCTTTGAGCGCTGGCGATGGGAGGCGCGGCAGGCTAGACGGCCGTCCAGCCCACCAGGATCCGTCAGAAGGAGCTCCGAACGGAGCCGTTCCCCAGGGGCACAGATCGCCGCCTTCAGGGTGATGGAGGACGGCACTACCGGGCACACCGTCGCCTCCGCAGTCCAACTGGTGAGGGAGCAGCTCAACTACCACGCCTAGCCCCGCCTCAAGTTGCTGTATATGTTGGCGAGACTGCCCGGGCTAACCCTAGAAAAACGACAGCGGGTGCTGAGTCAGATGTTCGGCTGGCCCTTGCCGGAGGAAGTCCAGCGAGGAGATGGGTTGAGTGGTGGGTGCTAGAGGCACTTCACCCTCCCCTTTCGTCACTGAAGAGGTAGAGTGGTGTACCCCCTCGAGGTCGCGCCCTCTCTCCATCAAATTATGGGAGCAAGTGGATACATGAGGGCTTAAGGATAAGTATTATTCAACGCTTTCTTTTTATTATTATCTAGTTGAAGGGTATCATGAGTCGAGGCGGTACATGGGTGTACCGACTAAGGGTGGTGGAATGTAATGTACATAAGGTACATTAATAAATCGGGATAATATTCCGAAATAATATTTTCAAATTTTAAATAATATTTTTTAATTTTAATAGTTTGAGAGAGAGAGAGAGAGAGAGAGAGAGAGAGAGAGAGAGATCCCCTCCCCATTGCCAAAAATCGGGTTGAAGAGAGAGATGTCCTCCCCCACCTCTACAATTAAAAAATTGCTGAAGCAACACTTTGACGAGACTCATCGTCCTCGACGAACCATCTGGTGCTCTTGGTGGGGGTATTGTTTGGGTCTCGGCAAAGTGTTGCAATAACTACTTTAATTAATTATATCTTAATAATATAATCTATTCAATGAAAGCTATTAATGATTAGACAGAAATGCGTTCCGATTCACGCAGACAGGCGTTAAAGTGCTCCCACTCCAGAGGTTTTAACCTTATAATTTAGAATGAGTCTAAAAACGTACGCGAACTAAAAGTATTAATCATTTGGATGCAAAATGACCCTAAAGCAGAATATAGT
>JAWWEO010020427.1:0-10325 GCA_035582975.1 Ormyrus labotus | reverse complement strand
TACTTCTAGAACACATTTCTAAAATAAAAAAAAATTGAGTTTTTTGATGATTTTTGACTGTACCCTACCCTTAAGTGGGCCCCCACCACGATTCAGCCTACAGGCCTCCCATTTCTTACAAGGAGAGTGCACCAGATTCGGGTGACAAATCTGGCCCAAACTGTTGCACGTGTTTCCTCTTACCTCAGCGATGAACTTGATGGAGTTCTAGAGTCTAACGCTGCCCCAGACTCCAGATATCACAATTAATGATTGTGATCGATTCACTGTCTGTTGGGCTTTACAATCAGTGCTTTTTCTTGTTGTAAGCCTTAAAAACCTCCATTATCCGCTTCCTACAATCAAAGTATATATGTTTTACACAAAGTATGCCAAATTCAAGTCTAAATAGCTTGATTAAAAAATTGAATGTATCAGAAATATGCTAAAAAATCACATTTTTAGCATTATTCTGATTTAAACAAATATTTTTATTAAATTATTTAATAAATGCGCATACCTTCACTTTATTTTACTGTTTTCCTTTTGGTAATTGTTGTATAGTTCTATTTTTCTTCTTTAATTAATAAAAGGAACACCTGAAAAATATAAATAAAAAAAAAGAATTAATTCTTTCAATTTTAATTTTAATTTTTGGTTAAATAATAATTCTACTTATCTTATTGCGGTTCTTCCATCACAGCATACAATACTATTAATGTTCCAGCCTTTATTTATGACTTTTATAAAAATGCTACATTTTTATACAATCAGATGACTGCATGCATTTATTGAAATGCTGAAAATACAGCTTGAGCAGCCTTCAAGCAACTAGTTATGAAACTGTGTATCCAATGGCTTGTATAATTGCCATTATAACTATGCTTTTTAAACATGTTTTGAGCACTATTCCTTAATCACAGTGAAGCTGGATAGAAGTATTCTTAATTTGAGGCACACAAGTTATGTTAATATCTCTTGCACTTCACTTGTAACTCCAGAATCCAGCTGCCTTGTCAATCATATGTTCATTTGCAAAAGATAAGCCAACCAACCACCAACCGCCCTCCTAGTGTAGAAAGTCGTTTCCCCCCTTTTTCGGCGTGAATTTACTATAGAAATATTCATCTTGGCCATTGTGGACTCACCATAATCGTTCCGGAAACTTATATTACATACATGTTTTTTCTGGAAAATCCCAGAAGCTTGAAACTTTAGCATAGATTGCAAGTTTCTGGGATTTTATTGTAGAAAAGTCCCAGAAACTTGCATAAAATGTACGTATCTATATATAAAACCAAAGAATCTGTTCTAAAGAAAATTTTTAAGTTAATTAGTTTAAAAATTAGTTGCATTTTTTTTATTGGTAGTAACAGGATGAAAGTCTCAACCGTGGAAAAAGCAGGCAATTTTGTTACACATTTTCAAAAATTAGAAATACCACTAATATTATAAAAATACCAGCTGTTGTCCAAGATAAAAGAAAATCTTAGGGAATATTCATTTTACATTAAGTTCATTGGCTTGGGGGGGGGGGGGCGAAAAATTTAATTTAGTTTGCACTTCTGCTTTATTTCCGGTACATTTCCGATTCACTTCTGATTCACTTCCGATAAATTTGTAGACTAAATTTGTAACACTTTCGGTTCAGTTCCGGTCTATCATTCCGGTTCAAATTCCATAAATGACCATTCTTAGAAAGTCTTAAAATAAGTTGAAAAGAAAACTGACTCCTTAATATAATAGAGGAGAAGGAATCTTATAATGACCTTTGATTTGCTCATAAACTTCATGTTAAAGTTCATTTTGAGGTTATCTTTTCATTTTTAAATGGAAACCCCTATTTTTTACTTCAGATTCTTGAAGAACGGGAAATTTTATGTTCAAGCATGTTCTCATATTAGGATTAGAGGGCAATCATAAAGGTCATTTTTAAGGCCAAAATTGCAAGCTTTGCAACTGCAGTGACTTTTACTAAAGATCCAGATTTTATTGCTAAATTATGAACTTTATTATATGTATATTATTTTATAAATGAAAAAGTCACATTCTGTCAAATAAATTACTTTTTTAAGAATGTTATCATTATTATTAGTCAACATTAAACTTAAAGTGCAATATAATTTATTAATATTATCATATTTTTTGTGTTTCAGTGTGTCTTCGCCTGCAAGTGAATCCTATTAATACACCTTATTTTCATGGAATTGGTCCAGAAAGAGGATTAGCAGATTTTTTATTTGCTCATATTATTTTACATCTCATTATCATGAATTTCATTGGTTGAAGTATTATTAATACTATTTACATGTATTTAATAATTTGCACACCACAGCAAAAAAGGAATTTGTGAAGCTTATGAAATTTCTTCATTAAACTAAAATATAATAAATCAAATATTTCTTTATGAAGATTAATTTTTATTTACTGCTAATATATTCCGTGCCAATTTGATAAATGAATTAAATAATTTGATAATTATAAAATAAAATTAATGTAATAACTTCTTAACCGTTTTCACCCTGAATTTCACAAATTTATCCTCAACTTTGAAATCTGTAACTTTTACTGAAAAAATTGTAGAAAAAAATTGAGGCAAGACATTTCTAAAGTTTTAAGATCATTTCTTATGAATATCCTACTCATCAAATTGGCGAATACAAAAGTTATTGCAATAAATCCCCATTGATATCAATTTGTCAAAGGTCCGCTGAAGTTTGTTTGAAATTCAAAATGACTGATTAAAAATGGCGGCAAATTGTGGAAAACGTAGAAATAGCCAATTTTTCTTATGGATTTCATGGAATTTTTGCAAAATATTGTTGAGATCAAATATCATTTGAAAAAAAAAAAAAAATCATTCGTTATTCATATATCAATTACATTGACTAATGAAACAGAATGGATGGGTTATGAACGATTCTGAAAACATACTAACTTCGGTTCATGAGTTCCTACTCGCTGCTGATCAAGGAGCGCGGTCGCACTCTGAAGACAAGTATGGGTACTAAAGCTTGAGCCGATCGTGGTATTTATAATTTGATATCGCTTAGCGAGATTTTCAAATTTTTATTACGTCAGTAATAAAGCTTGATATTAATTCTAACTTGCAGTATTCGGCCCTCGCTAATGCTCGATCGGTTGATTAAAATGTTTGTAACGTAGCGATTTCGCCAAGTGGCAACTTTCCGCTCTACGCCACAAAGTGCTGTACCACCGTGTGCTTACCTTATACTTTAATTTTCGTTGAGCGCCAGGTGCGTGAAAGCACCGAATTTCTTAATCACGACTCACCTTTACACCACAAGACCTCCTTCCTCAGAGGGAATTCCGCCGAGACTCCTCACCATCGGAAAGACAATGGCGCGATAACCCACGCTGCGGACGTCGCCTTAAATCTGATTTTGTAAACGCTGGGAAAATTGACGGGACAGCGGGGAAAATAAATCAATTCAAACGCGATCTATGTCTACTAAAACTCACTGCGATTTATTTCGAGTAAAAACGCTTGGATACAAAACCAAACTATCTGAAACTACTTCTACTCGCGCCTTTCCCGCTCGCGCCGAGAGCAATCGCGAAATTCACTGGATAATCAAACAAAATACCGCCGAGAAGAAAATCACTGGATATCTTACTCTTTTTACTGGTACAGCGACGCTGGTACTTCTTTCCGCTCGATGCTGCACTCAAAACTCCTTCACAATCACTCTCTCTCTCAGCGAACGTCCAACCGGTATACAATCACAGCAACGAATCACTCCACACTCGGTCACGACCAGGCAAAGAATGGCCGATAATGGCCGCTTGTTCGTCGTCACTGGTGGTCTTCTTCATCATCAGCGCTGGACGTGGCGCTTGATGATTGGTCGTTGAGCCTCATTGTTCGCGGGTTAATTGGTCGCTAATTGACTGGCGCAGGTGTTGAAAGTGTCGCTACTCTTGTCACCGTAGCGCCACTTGACACACCAGCGCCGCGAAACTCCAAAAATGTCGCTTGATCGCAGGTTCTGCAAGCGGCTGCGCGCCTTAAAATTGCTGCTGTGGAGGAGATCGGCTTGATCGTTTGATCTCCCTCCTCTAAGCGCCTCCACTCGATGGCAGGTACGCCATCGAGTTGCGCAGGTTCACTGACTGCGAGCAAGCGAGATAGAGGCATGCGCGCTCTCTCTCTCGCACTCATGAATCGCAAGTGCCGCTGGACTTCGTGAGCCGAGCAGCGAGCGTGAGTCACTCATCACTCGCTGTCGTGCGAGCGAAGACGCCGCTTCGCGTCGGCTGCTCGGCTGGCGCTGATGATGAGTGACGATTCTCTTTTTCTTCTCCTTCGCTGATGTTTTCCAAATCCTATTAGATGTTGCTTTCTTAAGTTCCTCTTCGCTGATCTACCGTGCATGCTATTTCCTCAATTCTGTTAATTAAATCTCATTTCTACTCGCTTAAAATCCCGTTAAAACTAATTCTTTCAAAACTATTTTACTTTATTCGAATTTCGGTGCTCTCGGCTACGAGTCGTTCCAGGCGCGGATTCGTCGCCTGTTTACGTCTCGCGGTCACACATTCATCCACACTATTTACATTCTCACTCATACTAACACTCATACTTTTTCTAGTCGCTGGAATAAGCCTTTTCTTATTTTTATTTGTAACTCTTTAAATTTTACCTTTTTTTACTAAACTAAACATTTTTTTCTAATTTTTATTTTATACTAATAAATCTTATTTTCGTGACGGGAAAATCCCGTCACATGTTTTAGAAGATAAGTGATTTTTTAATGATTGTTTTTAATTAATACTTTTTTTTTTAATATATGTTTTTTTAAATAATTAAATGTTATTTGAAGTTATATTAATTGCTATAATTTTAATCACAAAACCTTTAATATCATAAGAATAGATTTTGACGTATTGGTTAAGTGGAATTCGAGGGGGAGAATTCAAATTTTAATTTTAATCTTCAATAAATAGATTACATAAGTTTTAAAACAACATTTTCTACATCTCCAACCCGAATGTTTTCCTTGTGTTTTTCTACGCTGAATCAGAATATGAAGTCACTTTGGCCCATCATGTCAGGATTCATCTTGATCTTTAAAAATTTTAAGATATGCTTAAAAATAATGTATGTTTTTTACTCCCCTTTACTAAACAAAGCATTCCTTAACAACTATCGTTTAAACTCTTTTTTCACAGGAGCCAATATATCCGCTCCCTTTTTCTTTTTTTTTTCTTTTCTTTTTGTATTTTAAGGGTAATTAAAAAATGTACTATCAAAAATTAAAAATGTTTAATGTACATTCAAAATCACCAAAAAACTCATTCTTTTTATTTCAGAAATATGTTCTAGAAGTATCAAAGAATGTGTAAAAGCATTCATTAGTCAAAATAAAAAACTTTCAATGCTTATTTTTTAAATAATAAAAAAAAATAATTTTTAATGAAATTTCATAAAAATGAATAACGCTTTATTTTTTTAATTTCCTGATTCATAATACGAAATATGCTACGAAAAACAGCGTCTATGACGCGTAACAGCAGTCAGGATTCGACAGTGAAATGCACCCTAATGTTATGGCACATGTACTGGAATGTAACACTGTATGGCGCGTCGGCTGGTACTGTTTAATTCATTCGTTTGCTGACACATCTATTTATTTGTCCAAAACACACAGGTTTGCTAGCTATCAGTGACCTTCAACACAGGTCTGCCATCAGAGAGCTTTCACACAGGTTTGCTAGCTATCAGCTACCTTCAGCACAGATCTGCCATCAGAAACCTTTCACACAGGTCTGCTATCAGCGACCTTTAACACAGGTCTGCCATCAGAGACCTTTTACACAGGTCTGCTACCCCACGTGAAACGATTTTGTAAAGTTTTTATAAAAATTTTAATAAAATCATTAGTTATTATAAAAACAGGTTTTACTATAGAATATGTATAAAATTGCTATATTGTATAAAATATGTGTCACTCTACCAAAATGTCAGAATGTGACAGTGCTCCGGATAATCTGCCGAAACTCGGAAAAATTTATTGCTTTTCTTACATTCATTTTTGTGCTAAAATATGCGGAACACCGAAAATGCAACCCTCCGCTTCGAGGCGAATTTAAATTTTTTCGCTCAAGCTATTTCGAGGTTTTTTTGACGAGCAAAGAAATTACTCAAGGATGCCGGAAAAACGATTGCAACACAAATTATATTTATTTAACAAGTTTTAAACAATAATAATATACTTTATAATTTTTTTCATTAATTTTTTTCTTCTTTAATTTTGAACATTTTATTGGCAACAATTGCCTGTGTTTTCTCGACTACTTGGCAGCTGAGACTTGCTGTAATATTCTGGTAACTCATTTCCGGTCATCCTTTCTGCTTTGCATATTGTTTTGTAAAATCTATAAAAAAATAATATTACTTAAACAACCGTTTAATTATTTTATGTTGTAAAGTGTATTTTAAATGTTTATGGTACTTACTCAAAACGGCATTGACCTCATCTTGATCTAGTCCTGGTTTGTCTCTTTTTTTGCCTTTGATTGTGCAGGAGGTTAAAGCCTCTACGGTAAATACTATCTGCATTAGGGCGCGGGCAACTGTTTTCTGTTTAGTTTGATTAATCAAACAGTTTTTTACGGCGGTCTTGTTTACGCAAATTTTAGATCCCTTGATCAATTCCTGTAACTAATTAATAAATTCATTAATCATCAATAAGATTTTATAAATAAAATTATATTTATACGTCATCGCCTCCAGCCAATGACAGCATCCTCTTTCTTAAATGAAAATAAATAAATAAGTCGCGGCTTTTATACATATTATAAGTAAAAAATTATAAATGATGGAATTTAATGTACATATACATATATTTATAATAATACCTTGCATAAAACCAGCTCGTTCTCTTCTTCCGAATCACTGGAAATAATTAAAATCATTCGTTTTCTTTTAATACATTAAAATTATCGTTTTCATTGGCCGATGGCGCGCTTGAAAGTCCTCTTGAAAAATCGAATTCAAAATCAAAATCCTCTAAGTCACATGTTGATATCTCTTCAAATGTTGGTATTGCAGACGTATTGCAGGAGCGTCTTTGACTAACAAGGAGAGTATATGACATTCGGGTGCCAGATTGCACCCAAACTGAGCAATATGTCTCTCCATACCTTATCGATAACTTACCTGGAGTTTTAGGACCTAACGCTGCCCCAGTCCTCAGATATTTTTACTTAGCCTTTGAATCGACTACGAACCCACCTACCCCCATGATCACAGCAAACTCCTATATTTTTTGCATATATTAATGCTGCATTACCTTCCTACAATTAAAATAAATATATTATTGTTAAAATGCAAGAGATTTATGTACAACAAGCTTTATTAAGCATGTTGACGCATCAAATTTATGTTAAAAAGTCAATTTTTTAGCATAATACTGATGTTGTGACGTGGCGTTTTGCACGCACAAACAAATTTTAAAATCTTTAATTTTAAAATTAAAATTCATTCTCGGCAAGACGAAAGTATTGCCGAGGCTCGCGCGACAAGAAAGTCGAGTAGCTACGCCTACGAGCGCGATGTAAACACGCGCGGATGAACCTTTCTCGGAAGCGAGCAGTGGGGAGCGCGAAAAGTGTTAGAAATTTCGGGAGAGAGTCGGACACACTCTCGCCCAGTCTAGCGACCAAGTAGGTCGGGTCGCGATCGCGCCAGAAATTGTGATCTGAGGTCGTCGACGCAAGCCTAGCCGACGAACACCAACGCCGCTAATATCCAGGAGGGCGAGCAGCATCCTGGAGCTACCTACGTCTAGCAGCCGATGTAGCGACTGCGAGCCGAAAGCCGACGCAGACCCCAAGGCGAATGCGGACTCCAAGCATCACGGCGAGCATCGCACGAGCAGCGGCGGAAAGCGCCTACAAGCAGCGCGACCAGGTAGACGTGATCATGAGCGAGCGTTTAGCGTCAAAAGATTAGCCCGGTAACAAACTCAGAGCACGAGCGAAGTAACGCGTTCTTAAATTCACTGAGTTAAATAGATAATTCAATATTCCGACCTCCGCGCAAAATGTTGTTGTAAAGCCATGCGCGACGTAACTCTAAAAGCGAGCGAGATTCGAGCGCGCCTTGCGAAAAAGCAATTGTAATCCAAAGTGTTCGTTTTGAATAAACGAACGATGATCCATTCCAATTATAAATACGTGAACCGTTTATTTTGCATGCTTCATTTTCCCTCTCCAATAAATATCTACGATTAGATAAGAATTCGGCGTAAGTGTGTGTGGCGCCGAAAAGGATCCACGCGCCACCGAGGTACGCGTGCACAACACGGGCAAGTGCACGCGGAGGTAAGAGTTAGCCGGACACACACACAATATCTCTATCTCCTCTATACAAATTTTTTAAATCAGTAAAACATCCTTGATCAGCTTGCAACCACTGTTTTCTTCTTGTCAGCTGTTCCCTCACCTTGCCTCCTCTCTCTCTCTCTCTCCCTCCCTCTCCCTCTCCCTCCCCCCTCTCTCTCTCTAAAATCATAAGAAACTATTATTCACCAACTGCCTTTCTGCAGAAAGTCAATTTTGAAAGCCAATCTTAAGAAAGGTTTTCATTGTTGACTGCATAAATTTTCAATAACTATAAATGCAATTTAATATTAAAATTAATATTAAAATTATGCTATATTATAAAAAAGATGCGTTTGTTCTGTTTTATCGATCGGTAAGCAGAGGGATTTTTAAAAATACATTCGATTAGTGCCAACGTTTTAAAAAATAAATTTGTTTATAAATTTGGTTTTTAAATGTTTAAAAAAAGTCTGTCTAAAAAGTTTGAGTTTAATAGCTATCGAAAACCGTTAGAGAATTTCCTTTTGTTTTTATTATATTTTACTTATTATATCTACTTTCTTTATTACATCCTTTAAACATATTTATTTATTATCAGATTCATTGATTTTTTCTTACTTATTTAAAGTTATTAATAATTTATTTATGATCTTTTACCAATCAGGTTAAGTTAAAAAAAAATTATTTTATTAATTCTAGATTTTTACACTTTTTATACACTTTATTATAATTATTTTGATTAAATTAAATTTTTTTTCTAAAATTAAGTGATGGCTAATAAAGCAAACTGTGAAGGGGATAAAGTACCTGTGAGTGTAACCCTATTCACAAAAACTATAAGTGAAAGTATGAATAGGTGTGTATAATTTTTAAAAGAAAAAGGATTTACAACAAGTGAGAAAGTATCGGACATTCCTTCTCCAAAAGCAGCTACATTAGGAATGGAAGTGGCTGATCTATTCATCAAATTTATAGAAGATCTGTCATTAATTGAAGATCAAGGGTGGTTTTTGGCGGATGAAGTTCTGGATCAGCCAATGGAGACTTCTGGGATTGATGAACACAATCAAGAATCAAACATCCTTTCCAGTAAACTTGTATTTTAAATAAAATTTTTTTATACAAATAAAATTACAAATTTTTACATACTATTGCTTCCTCCTAGAGGTAGCATTGTGATAGTAATTTTTGGAGTTGTTCGAAAAAACGATTATAACTATTTCAAGGTGTCAGGAACAAGAATAAATGATTTCTGAAAAATGTCTGTATGAATGTGTGTGAGGGAGTATGGGAAATCTTCATCAACCGGCGCGGCCATAAGCAGACCGCGCCGGCCGGCTGACCACTCCTTGCCGCCAGCAGACACTAGGAAGGGACCGCACTTCCTGGTACTGTGAGATTCTTACGCACTAAAACCCATAACCCTTTTCTCTATAGCTTAGCCACCCCGGAAACCGCCGTTAGGCATTACTTCGGGGTGGGGCAATTGTCCTGTGGACCCTCCTAGATAATGGCTCTCTGGCCACTCTACTTGTTGGCTCGTAGCCTCGTCCCTGTATCTTGACGCGTATTTTCCAGTGTGTGTGTGTGTGTTTGTTGTGTGTGTACGGGCGCGTGTGTGTGTGTATGTGCGTGTACATGTCTGAACATTTGCTCTTCTTGTCAAAGTCGTCATTTCCTTTGAATCGTCTTCTTTTTTTATTTATTTCTTGTTCCTCTTCCGTTCCATGCAGCGTAGGTCTTTGAGAACTTCAGCTGCGTAGGCGCTTGTTGCCTCCCATGCTGTCTCTGACATTAACATGGATTCTATCAGGTTCTCTGGTGTAATTTTTCGTCCAACTTCAGCCTCCCATGTTCTGCGCGCCTCACTGTAGTGCGGGCTCTCGAAGAATACGTACTCGGCATCCTCACCAACTCCGTATGTTGGGCACTCGGGTGAATCCTCATGTTTGAATTTATGAAGATACGCCCGAAAGCATCCGTGCCCTGAGAGCATC
>JAWWEO010020426.1:0-10333 GCA_035582975.1 Ormyrus labotus | reverse complement strand
CTCGGTTAACACAAAAAATAGTAATTTTTCTTACATTTATAGTAAATTTTATTAGAACATTTTTCTCAGTGTATTTTTTTTTTACAAATGAAGAGTGCATTGTTCGGTTAATTAAGTTATATTTTCATAATGAGAATACGTTTTTACAGGTAAATGAATACGCAAAAATGCAAAATACAATGGACGGAACATTTTATGATTGGAGTTTTTATTGCGAAAGCGAATAAGATACATAATGCAATAAAATATTTGCAATCCCGGCGTAATTAAAATTTCCGCGACGCTTTTTTCGACGCGAACCTTTTGTTTTTTTATCATAAAGCCCGGTTTATTATGACCCAGATATAGAAGCACGAAAAAGCCTCCAATTCGATTCCCAAGTAAATGAAACTTTTTATTATTCCGCCTGTAATCTACGCGTTTTGAACAAAATATGTAAGAAAAATATAAAAACTGGCCTATTTTTCAAGTATTCACGACGAAGCGGATATTCTCTGATTACAAAAAAAAATATACTTTCAAGTCACTGAAAACTCATCAGAAAAAAAGCCGTAAAACTTTCAAATCCCCTTGAAAAAAAATGCGAGAAACCGCCAAAAATTATATCCACTTCCACAAAACCACCCTTGAATAATAATCAAAATCCCCCGACTCCCGTCCAAATTCGAGCATTCGAAGCATGTCCCCGAACATACGCGCGAAGAAGCTCTCCCCCGTCGCCGTCCGAGAGAGCGAATTCCGGCTAACTCGATTAAAAACCACGGACCCCCGTGTATATTAAAAGTCGCTCCCCCTCCTTCGGGAGCTTAACGCGGCGGCTGTCGCTGCTGCCGTCTGGAATCCGAATCCTCAATAAGGAGCTCCGAATATTACGGTCAGAGGGGTGACAATACCGGGGCCGAGTCACCCCCCCCCCCCCCCAGTGGGTGCCAAGTTTTTTCGGTTTTATAACCAGATGGGAAGTGATAGTGGCAGGGATGGAGTGAGAAGGCTGGGAACTGTCGGGGCTGCTTGGGAAGTTGGCGGAGTTTAGTGCTCTTCGGGCGGTGTTTTATGCTTGGTTAGAAATTTTGGTGAATTAAACATTTTTTGGGGGGGTTATGAAACATTCCGCGATGATTTGTAACCGAGAAGATAGTGTAATTGATATTTGTGGAAGGATTGTAACTTTGTTAGTTATATTCGTTGCTTTCAAAACTTTTATAGCTTCTTTCTGTCTCCTCTGCGGTTCACTTAACTTCTCTCTAATGTAAGTTTCAGAACATTTCACGCTTAACAAGTAGGAATGCTTACTTTCATATTTCTAACTCTGTTTCTCAAGAAGGAACTTTATGGAAAAGCATAGGATTTTTTTGGCGTCTGATTCATTCACTTATTCTGTTTTTCCAATCGCTAGTAATTTCTTCCCAATCAAATAGTCGTACCCATCAGCCGCTTCTTGCATTTTTTTTATTTTCATAATTCGCTTCGCTGCACTGAAAAAAAGATTCCTCTCCTTACGAGAAAAATCCTTTCAATATTTAGGTCAGCGCATTTTCTATTTATAAGAAAAGGATTCTGCTCCTCTCAAATGGATTTATATTTAATTGGAATAACAGTAATTTGATCTAAAAATGAAATTCATTCCCGACAAACAGTATATTCCCTTCGTTATAAATAGAAATTCCGCTGACTTATATATTGCGAGGATTTCCTATGATCCTCTCGTACGAAGAGGAACGTTTTTTTTCAGTGTGGCTAAAAAGTGCTTCACTACGACATCCCATAACTTTATCTCCCCACTTCTATCACCAACAAACGGTGCACCATCTCCACATCTTATCTAGAAAGTCCACCGTCCAGCACAGCCTCCCGCTTCACAAAAAGCCCCGGATCTCCATCCGAAACCTCTCTCTCTCTCTCTTTCATTACGAAAGCCACGTACTCGCGTGCAGTACAAGCCCCGGTAGCGGTTCGGGCCGTAAATAAAGCTCGCGCACGTGCCGCGCGCAAAGTGCATCCCCCGGACCAAGCGCGCGGGGACGGTGGGGGCGGGGGGGAGGGGGTCCGAACAATGACCCCGCGCGCGATCGATCCCCGGGTATTACTTAGGACCGCGGTTATTAACTGGCGCGCTCGGATTACGACAAGGTCACGCGGCACCACCGCCGCCGAGTGGATTAGCGGCCGGCCGATGGGTTTCTAAGCCCCGTCGCCGCTTGCCGCCTCTTATAACGCCGCGCGCCTGGGATATTGTCGCGCGCCAAGGCCAGGAAGCCGCTCCTGGGAAAGTATTCCTCTCCAGTAATTGCGGCGGTGGGATTAGCCGGCGCGATTTCCGGGCCGGGCCGGGCGCCGCCGGGGTGCTTTATTAAGTGCGAATGAGGTAATTTCGGGGGAGGTTTGTTTGGGGGGTGCTTGGTTTAAGGTTTCGGCGCGGGGATTGATTTTGGGTTAATTATCTGCCGTTATGAGAAATAGGGGGCAGTTTCGTTTGCAAAATGATGGTACTTTCGCAACTGATGAATTTTCTCTTAAAAGAATTGCCTCTATAGTAGTCGTTACCTTTTTTCTTGAAGTCGACTGGGAATAATAATATAAAATTTCTGCTGTATTTTTATTTCACAAAAATTTCAGAATAATTTAACACTAAAATATATTGCGTGCAGAAACGAGGCAGAAACCATCATTACTTGACATCGCTCAACTCATCCTCTCAGGTCGAAAATACTCTCCCCGTCCCAATAACGGCCGATCCATCAGCTCTTCATTAACGAAACACAGCGGCATTCATAAATCACGAAAAAACAATCGAAAGCTACATCCAGTATCCGGAAATAAAAGACTCCGATCCTTCTTTCAAACTCTTCCCCGAACGTGTCAAATTAGTCCTGCCTATCCGGCGAATCTTCGATATTCACTCATTAAGCAAGCCCGATCGCCGGCTATAATTACCCTTCCACCCCGGAATCACGTGACTCGTTAAACCCCCCCCCCCCCGCTCGTTCCCAGAAAATCCGCCGAGCTCTCCAATTAAAAGCGCGGCGGCCCAGAGATTGAATGACTCGCTTGATTAAATAGCGACACACGCCCGGGTAATACAAGCCCTTGCCCCCCCACTCGCTTTCAAAGAGTCACCCGGTTTGTTGCGTCCCATGCAAATTCGGCGCGAGAACCTCTGAAAGGTCGTTTGGCACTTGGCCGGCCCGGAAGCGCCGCGAGAACCTTAGCAGCCGGCTGCCGAGCGGTTTTGCGGAGGCCAGAAGCTCTTTCTGACGCTCTTCGGAAACTGCAAAAGTCTCGGTTGCGCCGAACCGGCTTTTGACTCCGACGCCCCCACCCCGACGACGACGGGACGGAATAAATTGGGAGAGCGCGGAGAGACTTTATATATATATGCGCCGTTTATATTCACGCCCGCGGATACTGTCCATTGTCTTCGGGTGTTGCTCGTTTTTCGGAGCGGAGCTTGCAAAGGGATGGAGAAATGAAGTGAAATGTGTTCTTAAATTGGCACTGATGGAAATGGTTGATGTGAAGAATTGGGTAAAAGGGTTGTTTATTCAATTATTATCTACTTTGTATTTTAGATTTTAAAGGGCAGTTCTGATTTTTTTTATCTATTTCAAGTCTCAATTTGACTGTATTCGAGTCGATATTGAAAGAACTGCAACGGCGTTACAAGAAATATGAGTTCAAATTTGTTTCAAATTCGAGCTGCAATCTGTTTTTCAAGTGCGCAACTTCTGAATCGCGAAAGATCTTTGTTTTCTGAATTGTTGATAAAACGCCGTTTTAGAAAACAGACGTCATTTTAGAAACTATTACGCGGGGATTCTTCTATTTTTCTCCCGAAAGCTCTTCGAGTAATGATCAAGTTTTTATTTACGCAAGAACCATCGACGCGAGGAACGTTACGATGTGGAATCCATTTTTTACGAGTGCTTCACTCACACAAACAGTTTCGCGCTTTCTATAGAGCTGCAGGAATACAAAGTAAAGCTTTCAAGCTCTTTTTTCAATTATTTCTACTGTTTTTTTTTTATGACTTTCAATATAAAAGCTATTGCTGAATTTATTGGAATATTTAATATACCATGAATGAAATCATTTTAAAATTCCAATGCCGAATCGGCCTTGTATTTCATCTTTTGTTGGCTTCTGTTTTTACCTCCAATGTACGGTTTTAAGGCCATCTACTTGAAATAAATATCTCATACTTATTATGCATTTTCTTCGGTCGACTGAAGAAACATTGAATATATCCGAAGCACCGGATTTGTAGCTCAATGCAAAAAGGATCTAATTTTACGTTTCTCATAACTTTCAAATCTATTTATATTATCCTCATAAAAAAAAGCGAAACCGCACTCCCCCAACTCTAAGAAGAAATCATTAACCAAAAAAAAAACCGCTCGATGAACCAGTCTCCACCCCGCGGTCGCTTAAACAAAAAAAGCGGCCACTTAGAAAATGAAAGCGTCAACTAGCCGCCTCATTAGAAGCGGGTGGCGGCGGCTCGCACCACCGGCAATCCAAACAGGGCGCTCCTCCACCCCCCCTCCCCCCCCTCGGCGGCGTCGGCGTGCAACAAGCCGTGAACGAGTGAAATGTGTCGGGGATAACGTTGATTAAAATTGTAGCTCTCGCCGCGCGCATAACCGAAACGTCATCGCAAATACGCGCCGACCCCTCCCCCTCCCCCCGACAATTTGACGAGAGACTGCGGACCGTCAATTAAATTAAAAGTACGTCTAGCGCCAATTTGTCCGCGCGGCTCTCTCTCTCTCTCTCTCTCTCTCTCACTGTATCGCGCAATAATTGACGCCGCAGCAGCCGCGTGCACACGCTGCTGCAGAGTCGTTAACCGTATCAACGGGATCAGCTGCTGATTCATACGCCTCGGCATGCGCTGCGGATGCGGCCTGTATATGTGCTTGTAACTGACTGCAGGAGACGACGCCTGTGCGGAGACAGGAGACGGAGGGGGAGGGATGGGAGGCTTTCTTTTAGGAGGGAAGGCGATATGTGGGACGGCGTCGGGAAAGGAATAATGGAAATTGGATTGTTTAATTGAGTGGGGAAAGAAATTTTAGCGACGGAAAATATAAAATTATCTGATAATTGTTGTTTTAGAAAACAATTTTCTTACCTTTTTATCGAATAGCATTCTGCTATAATATTTGTCTTAAAAGCAAACATAGAATTCGAACAATTGAACAAAATCAAAACAAGCAATTGAACTCGATATAAAACTCCTTTATAATACTTGTAGAACGAAACTTTAACGTTTCGCGTCGCGAACGCATTTTCTGATCGCGAGATCCTCTGCATTCTTCTGCTTTTTTTATTCGATACTCGTTTATTTAGGATCAGTCGCCTGTACAACTCGTTCAACTTGTCACATGCACTCGATCACTTCGATATTTTCCGATATCGGAAAAAAGCAAAGAAGCGCCCGAGCTATTACGTTGCCTAATGAGCAGCTACACGAGGCATTAAACGAGGAGAGAGCGCAAACGCGAAAGCGCAAAAACGAACTTGTCGGAAAAGTGCTTATTATTATCGGCGAATTAACTCCAAAGTCCCAATCAGCGTCATTTTTGTATATACGGATTCGTCGCGCGCGCAAAAAAAAAAAATGCGAAACTGCGTGGAATTTCGCAAAAATGGCCTTATCAAGCGGAATTTCATCCTCCTCTATATCCGCCGGTTAAACCCGGTGTCCTTTTTTTTCCTCGTCTCGCGAATTCAGCCGTTCAAAAATCTTAATTACATCGGAGCGAGAGTCGCGTAAGAGGGAAGTTTTAATCGGTCCTCTCTCGCGTCTTCGCTCCACTCGTTCTCCGCCGCCATAGTGTCTCGCGAAAGTCGTTTTCCCCGTGAAAAGAATTTTTCGATTATTGCGTGCCGAGAAACCTCGTTGTCTTGTGTTTAATGAAGCGTCTGCACGGAAACGATGTATTTCGCCGGGGAAACTCGAGACTATGAGGTCAACGAGGTGATCCCAAACAACTTGGGGTTATTAGATTCAGGTTTATAAAGGTCCTTTTGCAAGAAGGAAGTAAATGATAAAAGTAACCGATAAAAAAGACTCGAGATGAACTAATACTTTTACCGAGTTCTCTTCGAATGATCGATCGTCACTTCCAAAACAGTCAACCGCGTTAAAGGTACATTTGTCAGAGCCCCGACGTCAATTAAAAACCCAGCATCCGAAGAATCTCCGAAATCAGCACGGATCTCCCCCTCCGAGAACGCAAATCCTCCCGACGATTTAAATGAAGAAGCCCGGCCGTAAATCCCCGGAACCCTAATAAGTAACGGGTTTAATTCCGCGGGCCGCCAACGTCCGCGAAATCGAATCTCGGGCCAACTAATCGTCGGAGGCTCCTCGTGCCGAGGGGGGGGGGGGATCATTAGTCGGCATTGACGAATAAATATCGAGGCGTCGGGGTGCGTTTTTTTTTTCTCTCTCTCTCTCTCTCCCTCTTTTTCTCTCCGCGCGGAGCTGCGCGCGCGGCGGTTCGAGTGGCGCGTTTTGTTCGGAAGGAAAAGGGTCGCCGAGTGTTTGCGCAAGCGGCTTTATTTGCTCGTCATTACTCGGCTGGTTTTCGAGACGTCTGTCTGATTCCTCGTCTGACGGCTGCCGTTTGTCTCCTGTCGAAAGATCACTTTTTCACGAGACTGTTTGGTCGGCGGATTGTGGATTGAAAAGATACGGGGGGGGTTGTTTTTTGTTTTAATTGGAAGTAAACAACGCGTATTTATTTGCGTAAATGTCGAAATCAATTGTACGTCAATGCTTGTAATTAATTTAAGTACTTTAAATACAGTTAGTATGCTCAAGTTCACAATATTTTGATAAATTAATAACTAATAAATCAAGAATTTAAAAACTTCAAATTTCAAATTTTAAAAAGTTTTTAGGTAAAACAATTTCGCTATTTATTAAGTTTCCCCAATAGAGTCATACCTTTTAATACAATAACACAAACTGTAGCCATTACCAGCGGCATGAAAATAAAAAAATTTGAAAAACACCGCCGCGCGCATTCTGCGAAACTCGGCGGCAGTTCACATTTTCCTCCATCGTCGCATTCGAAAAAAAAGTAGCGGAATAGAAGCGGAAGCGAAGTGGCCATTATTAATGAAAACAAGGTCGCGAAAGAATATCCGAATGTTATTCTTGAAAATAGCCTCGTCCGGGGGTGGGGAGAGGGGGTGAAAAGGCAGTCAGGTGAGGTGAGGAACGAAAAAATATCCCCGGAAGCCCTGAATAAGAGAGCAGCAAAATATTGTTACTCCCGTTTTGAATAAAATCAGATGGGATCAAATAACGGGTCCGGGTCTATATATATGCGTATGTAAATTCGCGCCATGCCAGGCGAATGTTCTCGAGCAATATGATTCGTCTCTTTCTCCCCCGCCGGCTTTTCCGGATTCGAATCCCCTCCCCCCCTCGTACGTGTGAATGTCGAGGCTTCCGCCGAGGCGGCGTGTGGGTGTAGTCTCAAGGGTGCCGAGCCGGAGACCCGAGATGGCTATGGTTTTTTGTGTGAATTTTTGAGTTTTCTCTTTCATTATCGCGAAGAGGCTTTCGCGGGGAGGCTTTCTCGATTTGATGCAAGTGCCGGCGAGTTTTAAACGGAAAATTTCTGGATCTTTTTTTTATTAAGCTTGGAGGATTTATGAAATTTTTGGGATTTTTTAGGTTTCTGGTTAGAACTAGATGGAAAAGTCACTAGTAAACTTTAAGTGATTAATCAGTTTTTCATTATTTCAAAAATCAAACTAGTTTTATTTTTCTTGTAGAAATCACCAATGAAATCTGCTCGCTACTTTTTATTAAATAGAAAAACAATTCAATTCAGTTATATTTATGTTGAAAATGCTGATTAAATAATTAAATAAAACTAAATCTAAAAAAATTAAAATTTTTGATTTTAATAAAATTGAACATTTATGAGGGACATTAAACCTTAAAAGAAGATTGATTTCGTGCGAATTCCAAAGTTTTTAAAGCGTGAAAAGGATTTTTTGTTCAAGATTAACCATTCATAAATTCTCTTTGCGCGTTCGAAGGAAAAGAGCAGCTTTTCAGAAAATCTGAAAGAAAATAAAACCCCCCTGACGTTTAGTAGAAAAATGTACTGCTAATTGAAGTTTCTCGTTTTGAATATCACAACGGCAGCATTTCCAAAAAATTGTTTTTGAAGTATAAATTTTACAATACGACCTGTTCTCGAGGCTAAAGCAAGAAAATATTCCTACGACTAACGTCATCTTCTCTCGACTCAGTTATCAAAGAAGTCAGCTCAAAATGAACCTTTTACTCTTAGAATTTCATTTTTCTTTCAGTCACTTTTGAAAGTATTCTAGCCGAAAGCACTTAAGCTATAAAAGTTAATTTTCCAGAAATGTTTTAATAAGATTTTAATAAAGGACTTTGATAATGAAAATAATCTTTTCTTTATTAGACGTTATTGCGCTTTTAAATAAAGAAGGAGAACGTTAGATTATTATAATGTAGCTCCTGCTTTTATTTCTCCAGAAGATAAAATAAAGAGGAAAAATTTAAATAAGAATAGGCGACCTTAATGAAATTACGAATGCTAATGTTTACTCATAAATTCGCGGTGCAAAGTGTAACCTGTTACTTGATTATACTAAAGTATAAAATTACACATTAAGCTCGCAATTATCTTTGTAATTATGAAAAAAATTATAAATTTCAAAGGCGGTTTCTCTAATTTCGTTTAATTTTTTTCATTTAAATAAATTCATCCAGTATTTTTTTATATTTCATGCATAGAACATCGAATGTCGCGCTCGAATTTCGTTATTCTGCTTTTTAGTGTAAACTATTAAAAAATATCGAATCCTCTTTCGAGCAGAATATATGTATAGTTTTTTTCTAATGCATTTTGTTATTTTGCCTTTCGCTCGGTTATTAATTGTGAAATTTTACGATCTCCTCAATATTCTATGCAACCTTCCATTAAAAGCTTACGTTTAAAATTACAATATCGACATTTGTACGTTTGATAATATTTTCCTGGCCCAAATATAGAAATGTCGAAACTAGAAGTAACGTTGGCATTTTATGCACGCTTTTGCGAAGTTTGGTGTACCGTCAACATTACAGATCGTAAATAAGATATCGGACGGTTCAGCAACATACAGATTTTCCTATTGAATAAACCTAATAAACCCATGAAACTACTGCAAACCCTAAAAAACTACAAAAGTAGTAAAAGTCCGACGTTGGTTGGACATTCATACGCGCGCCGTCGCGAAATCCCGTGCAACCGAAAACAAAGCAGATCGCGAAGCCACCGAAAACAATAATCGCAATTTCCCGGAGCGGAGAAAAAAACTCAGGGGGGGAACGAAACAAAGCGGCGACAAGCCTCTTAGCCGTAACTTCGGAATTTCATAGCCTCTCTCTCTCTCGCGATAAAAAGCCGAGCGGGTCTTTAATAACGCGGCCGCAGAAATCGAGTCGAGCCGGGCGACACAAAGCCGGGAGACAAAGCGCAGATAAGCGGCAGAACTGGTCGGGAGAGAGAGAGAGAGAGAGAGAGAGAGAGAGAGGCGATGATTATCGCGCAGTGGAAGCCCCGAGGGGCCGAGTTCAGCTTCCGCCCCTTTCCTCGCCGCTAAATGCCGGAATTGTGGAAGCTTTAAGGAGAGCTTCTTTCTGAGAATCAAAAGCCCCGGACCGAGTAATGCTCCCATGAATCTTGACGTTTGAAAGATGCGAATGAACGGCCCCTTCCGAATCGGAAATGTATTTTGCTCTGGTTGTAACAAAATTTAACCGAGTAAAACATTGATATTACCACGAAGTGGCCTTTTATGCTAAATTAATAATGTAATAACTGAAAATGCACGCATAGATGGATGAAAAATTCTTCTTATTTTTAAAGCACTTGTTCGTGTATAGTTGCCAAAAAAGAAAGAGATTACAATTTTCTCCGGCTCCATTTCGCGAGTTTGAATTATTTATTTTGACGTTATTTTTAGTTCTCGCGTATCTTTCTATTTACAGACCAGGACTCTGCGAATGCCTTTATTTTACGATCGACAGATACTTCCCGGATTAGCCTCTCCAAAAATCCGTTTCATCAGCTACGCGACGTCCCAAAAATTTATCGCCCTCCCGCCGTTTTCGAACTTAAAAAACAAAAAGAGCCATCAAACGCAGATCGCCATCGAAAAATTTACAAAATTAGAGGAGATAACAAGAGAGCAGCACGTGCTGCTGAAATAATGAAATAATTTATATAATTTTTATAATAATTTTATATAAATTTTGTAAAGATTTGGTTCTATACAATTTATATAAAAT
>JAWWEO010020425.1:0-10334 GCA_035582975.1 Ormyrus labotus | reverse complement strand
AACAAAAAACATTCCCATGTTTTAAACAATTATTTTTTTAATGAACTATATCTGCATTTGTTGAATGATATTTACAGGTTTTAAATTTTTATTCGGTTCGTGGGGAACACCTCTTTAACATATAAATAGTTGAAATATAAAATTAGCAAATATACTGTATATTTCGTGCAAGACCCTCCTTAAAAAGCGAAAAAAATTCATCGCAACAGTCACTTTGTTGCGTTCTTGAAAATTACACTAGGTAATTTTTGAAACATAAATAAATGCTTCTAAAAAGTTATGAATTAAGTTGCACTTAATCGTGTCCTTCAACATTTGCTGAAACTACGGTAAAACCTTATTCCCCTTCTCGTTGCTTAATTACTTTCGAAAAGAGCGCAAATAAAAGTCGCACGTTTATCTTCGGAATATCGCTGACTCCCGGGTTTTCCGACTTTCAAACTTTTCCTAATAAGTCACGTATCAGCATATTGCCGGTTGTTTACTAAAACAGTCACGAGAATATCGAATTATTCTTCATGAAAGAAAATACGTTCGACTTTGCGCACGAGATTGGCTTACTTTTTATTATTCCAATCCCCCCAAGTTCTCGCAATTTAATTTCGCGTTTGATACTTTTCTGCGAGTGGAGGAGGAATTTCGCTGCGAAAGCGCCCTTAGAAGTGGCGAATCAATAAAACAGCCCGGAAAACTTGGCTCTCTTATTAGCGATAATAAAACTTTGAGAATTTGTTCGATCGCTTTTTCAGCGTTCGTTAACTGCTAACTAACTGCTCTTGCTTTCTTAGTCCTTCCTTATACAACTAATGAAATTAATAATCTCCGTTTTGTAAATAACAATCGTTCGAAATTTATTTAAAAAAATTAATTATTATGGAAAAACAATGTTGAAGAATCAATGACATCCTTATAATCAAAAAGATGACAATTTTTGAGCGGTTCTAATTTTTTCATTTTCTTTTTTGAGTTGCGTAATAAGCTTTTGATAATATTTTTTGCTCTTTTAATAAATTGTTATTTATTTATATATTTAATGTCAGTTAAGTAGTACAAGATTTGCTTCATTAATATTTTACAATTATTTAATAAGTAACTAAAAGTAAAAATATAAGTATTTCTAAATAATTAAACTTTGTCACAATTTTTATTTTCTAACTTTTCAATTCAAATCATTTTTCTTGGTTCAAACACTGTTCCATTCTAAAACATCATGCAATACAAATGAAACACAAGCCATCCCTAAAAGCCCCCAATTAAAAGAAACACGACAATTTGTAATCAGAAGCGAGTCCCGTAAGTCGTCTCTCGACAAGGAGCCATCGGTTCCCCGAACAGCTTACACCGCCATGAATCATCTTAGGCGGGGCAGCAACGAAAGCATCGATTAGCCCCGCTGCTCTCCGTAACGAATTCGACCCATTTTCCAGAGTCTCTGTACCCGAAGGCAACGCCGAAAGTTGAGAGCAACTGGAGCTCCGCGTACGAGTGAAAGTAATGCAAGGAAATGGAGAATTGTCTTTGCTTACAGTTTAGTTGCTTTCAGACGTGCTTTGAGTTAGGAATTTTGGACCGGCGCTCGAGAAGAGTAATTTGAAATTTTTTCTGTCGGCGATCGAAGGAGACGAGACATTTAAAGACCTAATAGTGCTGTATATAGTTGTCTTAAAAATTAAATATATTGAAAATGACAGTTATGTAAAATTTTATAATTTGAAAAATTTTAAGAATAATATAGCATTAAATCAGGCAAAAATTATCGAAGAAAAGGAGCTTAAATCAACGTCCGCACGAACGACAATAGCGCACAATATATTCAGGAACGACCCGACAGTGAGCGCACATTTTATTCAAAACAGCTCGAATATAAATATATCGCAACGAGCAGCCGCTCAATAGGAAAGCACAAATAATGAAATTTCAGTTTTTCCATCTGGACAAAGGATCTCCGATCTGATTTCCGGCTGTGTCTCTCTCTCCGAATAAAAGGCGATACGCCCGTTTCAATTTCTCTTCCCGGCAGCAGCGACAAACTGAATATTCCGCCGTACGGAACGCGAAGCGCAGAACGGGGCGGCGGGGTATTTTGCGATTTTTAATCAAGAGGATGCAAAGTATGCGATGGGCGAGCCGCTCGGAATCTTGCAGACGAACGTTCGGTATTGAGAGAAACGCAGCTTTCTTTTATTCCTTTGCAGCGCATTTTCTCTCTTTTAGTTGGGAAAAGGTATATTTCATTTTTCTTAGTCGGGGGAATGAAGAGGTATAGACTTGGTATTTTATTTTACGTATTGCAGGAAAGTAAAATAGGAACTTTGAGGATTCTAGAAACATAAATCTTTTGAGATTTACTCGAGCTCAATTTACTGTAAAATACAGTTTTAAAATTTGTTTATTCATTTAAAACAATGAAGCCTCGTTCGTTTTTCTTCGAATCAATAACTGTCCCACGCAAACTCCTCGCTTTCCTGCAAAACGAAGAAACACATTCCACCGATTCGGTCCACCGACCGAAAATCGATCTCTCGAAAAAGGATTGAATGCAGAGCAGCTCGAATTCGGGCAGTCCCACGCGATCGTGACCCTCGGCACGTCATCCCGAAACTCAGTCTGACAGTCAATTAAAGACTCTCCGGGAGAAGAAGTTCCCTCGGCAGTTAATTTCCACAGACGAAGGTGTTTGCTCCTCGGGACGATTCTTCTCTCCTTCGGTCCTCGATGCAAATTGCAGCAGCTACTCGTTAAGCGGGAGGAGGAGAGTTGTTTTGAGTTCGCGCCTCCGAAGACTATGAAAATTTGATTGGGAGAAACCCGCTTTGTAGTAGTCGGTCGGGCCGCTCAAGTGGATTCGCTGAAATTTTAATTGGAGGTTTTCGGAAGTGGGGCGAATTATCGCGTCGATAATTGGGGGAAAAAATGTTTGTGTTTCGTTATTGTAAATTTTGATCCGTTCGTCTTTTTTTTTTTTGTGTTTCAAATAATGTTGAACTTTTGTGTGCGGCTTCTCGAGAGTAATTATTAAATTGATATTTCCGTGACTCGACGCAGATATAGACGCATACAAGGTATTTAGTTAATTAAAGAGAATCGCGAATGTTCAGAAAATAAAAACGATATGCAGGATTAATTTTTTCATTTCTCTCCAAAATGATTTTTATTAAAAAAAGAATGTTACATTTCCGATTTCCATCCGTAAAATTTTAACATTGAACTCGTTGCATTTATTCAATTCTCGAAAATACGTATAGAAGCGCAATCCTTTAATAGGATTTGCAAGCGAATCATGTAATAGTGGCCCTCGATGCGCCAATAAATTATAATTAATCCGCACTTTCACGCGCGGCTTAATCCATCAAAGTCGCTTAAAACATTATCTTCATAATTATTTCTGATTATGCACATCTTCATTCGACCAGCAGAGCATCGATTCTGCAATGAAAACCTCCGACGTCATCGATGACCATTCCAAATGAATGTAAAACGTTACATCTCAATTTATCGCAATAAATCCCGAATAAATTATCTCCCAATTATTTTTTCAACAGCATCCTCGAATTGTAACCCGGCGACCCCTCGTAAAACCCCGACATATTCCCGAAAATTCTCCAGGCCCCCCGCTCCTCGAGGCCGTCCGAGTTCGTTACCCCACATTCGAAAAAAGCACAACAGCGCCAGCAGCGCCGGGTATATCCATTAAGCGTTGCGGGCGGCTATTCTAGGCCAGTGTGTCTTGCGAGGCGTCGCGACGCGCGCCAGACACGACTCCGGGCGCCGTCGCCGCCGCCGCCGCCGCGTCTGGGGCGTCGATAAAACAGCCAGCGGACGAATATTCGGGGGCGGAGAGAAGGGTTTCGGCGTAGGGTTTACGGCTGATCGGGTTAGTGCGGGATGCAATTGGGTCAATTTTCGATGATGGAGGGATCGCCGATGCGTCGAGAGCTGTTTTCGAGAGGGGATTTTCGCAGTTTGAATTTGAGGGAGCGCCGGAGCTTTTTGAAGTTGAGATGGAGAGTTGCTTTATCCCTTTTTAATGTGCTCCTTTTTTCCAGAAGAGAAGAAGATACTTATTTATTCTTTTTGGACGTAAAGAGCTTTAATGTTCTTTCTTTCGTATTACGATCTAAAAATAAAGATCGCCACGTAAAACAAGTGCGGCAAACAAAAGTTCATTCTACTTTCTTGCAGCAGTTCGTTATACATGGATTCCGTGAAATATTTAAGAGCGCATCGCCGACTTTTTTCCAAGCCAGCTAGTACATACGCTTATGAATCGAACGAGCACTGACCGAACCGAATCGAGCTTTTACTTTTAATGGAAAATAAAAAAAATATCTGTCCCCTTTGCAATATTTGCACAATTTTCAAGAGAAAAGCAAATAACGCGCAACGACAAAATATACATTCCATGAAAAATTGAATAACCCAAACTATTTCGAACAACGTACTCTCTCGGAGCGTCTCCTCGGGCGTTACAACGAGCCTCTCTCCACTCGGGTGAAAAAGCTTTATCCCGGCGAATCGTCGACGGGGAGAGTCGTGGGGGGCCGCTTCGAAAAAGCTACTCGCACAACAACGAGGCCATTGACGAAGCCATCAATTTGTCAGCTCGTTAATCCGGGGTGTGGGTGCGATCCGCGAAATAATCCGATACGCGAGGCGAACGCCTCTCGGGGAAGCCCATTATTTCATCTTCGCGATAGGCGGGGGACGCTTTAATGAGATTTTTGCGAGGGTCGACGACATCGTCGAGCTTCCTTACGACTTTCGGTCTTTTGTTCGGAAGCGATTTGATGAATGATTGTCTCGCCCGGGTTTTTACGGTTATTTTCGGGGTATTACGCGTTTTCTTGGCGGAATAACGGCGCGGTTTTGTTTATTAATAGAGCTGCGCCGAATGTTTACGGAGGAGAATAAAAGCGGGGCTAACAGAGCGAATAAAGAAATCAAAGTTTGCATGCGGGCGAGAGGCGCTTTCGAGAACGCGAAAGTTTACCGAACGATTGCGCCCGCATATTTCGGATAAATATTTTTATGCGGTTTTGCTATAATACTTTTACGAGCTTAAAATTAAGTTTCGCCTGGGAATTTTTAATGTTTTGCGTTAACGCTTCGGAAACTTTTTTGGGTGAGTTGAGCGAGAAGTTTTGAAAAAGAATTATACTCTCGACGTTACGTATCTTGAAATGGTCTTATTTTTATTCAAAAATTCAAAATAACTACGCTTTTTTCATCTTGCTAGGAAATGTATATTTAGCAGCAGAACGATTTTTTACAATTAAATTATAAGGTTTGAGCGAGGAAGCGAACATTTTAATTAAATGAAATTCAGTTAAATAATTTAAATTCCTTCAGAAAAATTCTATTTTAGATTTAATTTGAAGATAAATTTTTAGAAAATTGCAGGATAATTTGATTCTTATATCAGTGCAAAAAGTTGGAAAATTTTCTCAAAGTAGTAAAAGTAAAGTATTGATCAGCCGAAGCATTAAGGTAACGAAGTGTACCAATGTGATATATACGAATGAGAAAAAGTAACGGTCTCATGCATTAAATAATACTAATTAATACCATCACTTTACTTTAATGGTGTTAGTACCTCCATTTTATCAGTAACTAAAATACGGGACCCAAAGTCATTCTTCTACCAAACCTTTATTACTCCAGAAGTTATAAACGAACCTACTATACGCACCAACCAAAAAAATTTCAAAAACCCAAAAGCCGCCCTCCCCCACCCCCCAGCAATCAGCATCCATCCGCGAAACCCCTCGACTCGCGGCAACCACCGTGAAACAAGGCCCTCCTGTCGGCGATCCATTAACTCGCCGCGGCACCGCCGCCCCCCACGTGACTCGCCTCCGTGCCGCAACGCCCGTATTGATCGCGCGCGGAGGGGGGTAGGGGGTGCAGCAGCTTTCAGACATCAGCTGTGCGCCGCCAGACTCAGGCAGTTGGCCGCCTGACCGGCCGACTGCCACTGGCCTCCTCCTCCACTTACACCTCTCCGCGGTGTGCGCGCGCAGGAAGGGGTGGGGCAGGGGATATAGCCGGCGGCGGCGACGGCGGCGGAGGTAACTCTTTGAGAGATGCGCCGCACGTGCCGATCGTCAGGCGAGGCTTTTTACGAGTCGGGAGAGTAGTTTCTGGGGAATTCGAAGGTGCTCTCGGGTGCAGGTTTTTCGACGGGGTTCGCTTTTGTCCGCGCTTGAGGAATGGGGCGACGGAGGAGGGCTTTCTATTTGGAGGGCAAGAATTGTTTGTTGGTTTATAAATAATGCTGAGGTAATAAATTGTCTTTTGGAATGTTTTTTAAAGAATTGGAAAATAAAAATGTTTTTAAGGGGAGTTTAAAATTCTTACAGTCAAATTTTATCTTCCGAATTTTTTACGCCTTTTTAAACGAATTCTGTCTTTCCTTTGGCTTTACGAGAAAGAGATTGCAAACAAAAAAGAATTTTTCTAAAAAAATCAAGAGTATAAACGTTTTAATAAAAACATTTTTTTATCCATTCAACAATTCTCCGATGTTACTCTTGCATTGTTACAAAAAGCATCTACACTTTTTACAAAATCTCTAAAAAATGAAAAACTAACTATCGACAACAAAAAACAGCTCTCAAAAAAAAAAAGAATTCAATTCAACAAAAAACAGAACTAATCCAACAATAAATCCTCGACAAAAAAAAGCTCCCGGCTTACAATAACCGCGCAAGTATCGTCTCTCTCGCAACACAGCAGCCATCGCGGCTCCCATAAATACCCAGTCATATCGCGAGAATGCGCAGAGACGTTCCACGTGCCGCTCGTGACGGCGCGTTATGAATCTTTTTTACTACTCCACGCATGCGTTATAACGACTTTGGCAAGGTTAAGGGGAGCCTCGGCACGCCGTAATTGCCCCTCCCCCCCTCCCCGGGGCCGTCTTTTATTGCCCCCGCCGACGCTCTTTTATTATTTCAGATTAACCTCGATTTTTAGCGCGGCAATCGAAGCTTCTTTCTTCGCTGCGGGACCTTGCGGAATGCAGCCGCGTTTCAGGTTACGCCGCTGGATTTTGTGCGAAATTTGCGAGCGCACGATAACAGCGGTAAAAAAGTTACCGCGATTTTCTCTCGGCGATCTTGATTTTTTTTTCGAGTTTTCACCGAAGTCGCCGGCGTTCCAGCTCTTGGAAAACGCGATTGCATTATGCTTGTAATAGTTGCTCGATGCGCTATGGCTGATTAGGTTTATGAATATTAACGTACAATATTAACATTAGCGCTTATCTAATCTCGGTTGAGAAAGGCCAGTTTTTCGGTTCTTTACTCCGGAAAGATAATGGAGTCGCAAAGATGTTCCTTCGTTCTTTATATTACTTGCCGTCGTAATGATGTCGCTTACCGTGCAGAATTTCATACGCGAGTCACGTATAACTTTGGAACGGGCACATTGAGATATTTATTTGTTCGAGCCCACAAATTAAAGCGTCGTCGACATTCCACTCTCACTTGCCTTTCGAAAAATTCCATTTAACTGCTTTACTTCTGAGGTCGTTGCAACTTTAACTGCATTCGTTGCATTCTTAAATTTGCATCGGAATTTCTTAATCAGCAGTTTTTTCAAGTTCGTAGCTTGTGCATAATAACTATATTTTTTGGATAATAAATATAGAGATATTGAAAGAAACAAATTTCAAAATTAGTAATTTTAGTGATTATCCCGTGCGGAAAATTTTTTGGGATCTGATCATGTAACTTGATTATATTCTAGTCAGAAGCGTTAGGCTTTGCCGATCAGAATCGGATTGGATACATGAATCAGAATCTGCTTACAATTCTTATCAGATCTCAATCAGATTCCATTATTGTAAATAATTGTATTTTTTAGAAATTCTTCGTTTAAATTCATTTTATTATTAGTTTAAATTACATCACTTCATGTAATGTATATTTGATTTCTATAAAATGTTACATTTTATTAGCAGCAAAAACAACCAGCACTTAGACTTTAAATTAGATTAAGGTATTCGGACCCTCGAACAGGAAATATAAATTTCCTTTGCAGGGTTTGCGGCATATAGTGAGTATTATTATGTAATAATATCTACTCTGCATTAATTGCAAATGTTATATGTAACTCTGGAATAAATAAATAAATAAATAATTTTTTATTTTTTTAATTATTTGTTTCCTTCGGTTTGTTTCGGCGTCCACCCCGATCTCGAGCATTGGAAAAACAAGAGCTTAAAGCCTTGTTAAATATGTGTACCTCCAGTCATTAGCCTGACGCAGCACGATAACTAACCCAATATGGCAGCTCAGTCATAAGCCTGACGCTTGCACTAGTGGCGGAGGTTTTTCGGTGAACGGGTCGGGTCGAGTTGGTAACTTATGGATAAGCGAGAGCCGACTGGAGTACTCAACGGATTTCGTCCAGTGCTGAACTTGTGCGGCAAGGCACGCCGTATAAGTACATTTAGCGAGCTACTTTACTAGTGGGTGACCGGACGCCACCTAGCGGTGAGGCGGTGTACTAAGACTCGCTGGCCTAGTTCGCTTGCGAGTTTGAGTAGCCGCCTTGTGGTAGTGGTCGGAACCTTTTTATACATTGATTCTCCTGTTAGAATTTTTACTCCCGTAATCGTTGTTTATTTATAGCTGGATATTTATAATAAATTTTCCAAATATGGGTTTTACTAGGGATATCGGATTAGAATTCGATTATGGAATCTATATTGGGAGTTAATTCAGTAATCCATAAAAGTCGAATTGAAATCCAGTCATGAAATTCCAAAGAGGGCCGTAATTGGGGAATCATTCAGAATCATATTGGTAATCCGGGCAAGTTTGAAAATTTCCACATGGGATGACTTAGGATTTATAGTTGATAAACTATTGCGTAGCGTCTTTCAAAGTAACATTTTTCAGGAAACAATTTTAAAAAAATAAATAACTAATTATATATACAAAAAAATGTTAACATCACCCCTTTCCCAAACCATTCCCAAAAAAAAAACCCCAAGCCAATTATCACCCTTTCTAACCCGAAAACACGTACGCACAATAGAAAAAAAAAACGCGCAACCGGAGAGTGCATAATTCGAGTAAATGCTTTTTTCCCGTCGGAGAAGCGGTGCATAATCGCCGTCGGGCAGCTGCGAGCAGGCAAATGTTTGCGTCGGACCGGCTGGTTTACAACTGCCACGCTCCATTAATGCGCTTCACGGACGGACTCGCCCCCTCTTGTCGTTCCTCTTTTTTTTCGCGTTCTTGCGATGGAGTGCGGAATTCCGCTGTTTTGTACATCGATACACCGACGCGCGAGGGATAATAAATGGGACTCGGTATTTGCTTTTTGCAATTTCATTTTCGAAAGTAAATTTGTCGCTTTTTATTGCCGTGCGAGTCAGCAATAAATTATACGATAATTGCCACTTTTGTTGTTATTTTTTTAGCTTCCAAATGAAACAGCTGCATTTTGCAAATATTTTTATTCACTCAAAAATTACTACTTTCAAATGCAATTCACAATCCTCTTTCCCCAAATCTCTCTTCGGGCAATTTTTCGAGGTCTCGATTTCGAGGTCTCGAATCAGAGTATACAAAAACATATCCTACTCCGTTGATTAACCCCATCAAAATATAGCTCAATCTCACCGCGAAACTCAAAATTTCGATCGCGACTCTTTATCTCGCTTCGCGCTCGGATTAAGGCCGTGTAAAAAAACCGAGGGCCGAGTTTATCCACCCCGAGTCTCGGTTGAAAAGTCGGCGCGTTCGTTAATTCGATTGAGTGCTTAAATGTAGGTCGCCATTGCGAATGCATCGCTCGCCTACGCAAACTACATACCGCGCTTATCTTGCTCTCTGAGCGCGAATGGAAATTCAACGAATCGTGAGAGCTTTTTATGCCGCTGCAGCCGTCAATGCGCCGAGCTTTGTTTCCGCGAGATGGGGATGGGGAGGGAGATGGGATATCGCCTGGTGTTGTAGTTTTCAATACTGCTGCGATAAAATGCCATAAAATTTGAAAAAATTACAATTTTTATCGTAAAAATTACCACAATTATGGAAAATATTATTGTAAAATTGTAATTTTTCCAAATTTTATAGCACTTTTTTCCATATTCAAATCTATTCTCCGATTATTAGAATTTATAGTAAACTTAACTGCAATATTTTGTTCAGTGTAGTTTTATTGTTGAAAATAGTCAGTAAAATCTCGGAAAATATATGATTCTACTAGAATATTCACACTGTCACTTTTTTGTCTAATTACTGCACTGAAAAAAAAGATTAGTTAAATCAACTAAATATTTAGTAAAATGATTTAGTAGAGTCCTCTTTAGTTGAATC
>JAWWEO010020424.1:0-10335 GCA_035582975.1 Ormyrus labotus | reverse complement strand
TTGATTTATGGATCGTTTCGTATTTTACTAATTAATTATTATAAAAATGATGACTCCTGACGGGAGTCCAGATAGACCACATCGATGTTATTGTTTAAATTGTTTAAACAAAAGATTCAATCATAATATTGCCTAATCGAAATACGAAGGTTTATTCGTTTTTTATCAATCCAAAAGGAGCAAGGGTGTTATCCCCAAACACGATGATTAATTATATTGTTTAAATTTCCGACCAACTATTTATTATTATCAAAATAAAGTAATGTAAATCTTAGGTTATGGTGCATTCGCGGAAGTCCATCGAGATTCCCATCTACTTTACTTTATAATTCATGACTCAGGGTCAGTTCATGACACCGTGTAGCCGTTGGCGTAAGTCTCGAATTCATAGTCGTGATCGTGAGATGTTTTACGCGTCTATGTAGATACAGCCAGTGTCAGGTATATACCGTGGAGAAAGACCCGTAACAAAAGCCGCCCCTACGAATCAACAAAAACGGGCGCGCGGATTTATTTATTTCTTGCTTATGTGTAATTTTAAATGCAAGTAAACGCACCGAAAATCGACGGATGTGTAGAGATGGACGCTTTGTTCCTGCCCTCTGAAATAGCAAGATTAGTTCTCGGTGAGTATTTTACAGTTGCGCAAATGTGTGTGTGAGGACGCTTAAGGATCGCATAACCTCAGTTTACAAAGTGTCAATTATGTTTATATTTTCTGAAAAAAAAATACCTTTTTTTTTAAAAGATTTTTTATTCTTTGTAAACTGTTAATGGTTATATTAACGATTTTAACAGAGTTTGTTTATGTTATATTTGATCGTTTTATTCAATTTTCAATAAAAATTTAAGGATTCAAATTTTTAATTTTTTATAAAGATTCAGTTTGAAGAATGCTGTTTTTTATGTCTATATTTTATATACTTTAAATTGATAAAAATCTCTACTACAGGATATCTTCAAGAACAAAAATGCGAAGAAGCAGCAAAACTATTTATGGAAACATCACCACTCCTAAATGAATGTCGAACAGTTTCTCAGAGAGGTGGAAAATACACTACAAAAATAGGAGGATTAAGTTTAGTAGATATTTTAGATAAATATTGTATGGCCAATATAATGGGTAAGTCATAAATGTTTGTGTAGAATAACTAAAAAAATAATCCTCTTTATCTTCTTCTTATATTACCTAATTCTAGTTCAAGAAAAACTCAATAAAGGGCTACATTGTGAACAACTAAAACATTGCAATGATTTGATAGAACAACTTAGATATCTCTTAGAAGGAGCAAGAGGACATCGCTTTGTAGTAAATATAAGTGTGCCACCACAGGTACATTAATTAAATTGTAGCGTGCTGGAAATTTATTTATAACATTAAATACATATTTATTACAGAATTCATCATCAGGATCACATGGATCACCAAATTTATCTAGTAGTTCAAGAAAAAGACACCATAGTAGTAGCGAAAGAGTAAAACGTATTTCCAAATCAATAAATACTTTATTGGAAAAACCTTCTCCAAATTCAACCAGTCAAAGTATATTAAATCAACTTTTTTAAAATAGTTATTAATTTTGAATCAAAATAGTTTTAAAAAACTTAAAAAATATTATTATTTGTTTTGTGAAAGGTAATATTTTTGCATTAACATAAATTACATTTTAAATTACAGATTGCAATACAGTTGAAGCAACACCTCTTGCAAGCTTACCAGGTCATACAATTTCAACAAGACCAAATGAAAGACAAAATCGTGTACATCCTTCCAAAGAAACATTTACAAATAAACCTACTTTCCTTGCGAATACATCAAAAGACAACAACTTTGAAACTAATATATCAAATAATCCAGGTACAAAAATAAAAAATTCATATTTTTTTAATAAATAATGTTACGAAATACTAAATATTATTTTTATTTGATATAGATCAAAATTTAGTTATTTCAAATTTAAGCAATGTAAATAGAAATTGTAAAGATCAGTGGACTGAAACGTTACAAAACTTTACATTGGAGGAAGAGAAGACTACATGTACATCAGGAACTAATACTGAAGAATTAATGAATTATGTCACCACGGAAGTACAAACTGGACCATCTGATTTTTTAGAATCTGAATTTGATATAACTAATGAACCAGTACAAAATTTGAGAGTAGGTTTTTTTAAAAGATAATTTGATACTTAAGGCATTAAAAATTCACGAATACAATATAAATTGTTAATTAAAATAATTAATATTTATTTATTAATTTAAATATTTAGATATATACAACAGAACTTTTGCAACGAACCGAATTACACGAAAGAATAGCTGAAAATATTAACAAAGCAATTTTGCCTGTTCGGGAAGAACATACGAATGAAAATACAGCAGAAACAAATATATCTATATTATCGGATCTTCACAATGCCTTTAAATCTGTAGTTCAAGTAACTGAGACTGATCCAGCTTTTGAAGAATTTTTTCAAGAACTGTTTACAGTTGCTGAAAATGATACAAGTCTGGATGAAGATTCTGATCAAATTTTAATTAACCAAAATCACCTTCAGTAATAATTTTTTATTTTTTAATATATATTCATATTATTTTGCCTAAGGCTTCATAATATTTTAGGACTAATGAACCAATGCAAATAGTGGAACTTGATAATAATTTAACGGGTAATGCAGCACAAAGTCAAGAATTCAATGAATCTGATTTACCGATTAAGCAAAGGCTACGCAATTCTTCACGATCTCAAACCTCTAATATTGATGAAGAAGAGTAAATTTAATTATTTATCAAATCGTATTTAATTTTATTTAAATATTTAATTATTTTTTTACTTTGTTGTAGAAAAGAAAGTAATGCTTTGTTGGATGATCAAAATGCAGAGGCAGTAGCAAGTATTGTAAATGTTATTACAAAGAAGAATTTGTTGAATAATGAGTTAAATACTAACGAAACACCTCTTGAAGCATCACTAGAAAATTTAATAAATAATAAACAAATAACTACTGAAAATAACGAAGTTAAAAAGAAAAGTGAAAATACAAATAGTGATATAAAATCAGTAAAACCAACAACGAAAAAAAATACTAAAAAGTCACAAACATTAAAACTGAAACCGCATGTAGAGACATGTAATAATGAATCTATCCCAAAAGTAATATCAGAACAAGAGATTATGACGACGACAACATTGATACCATGTTCAGAAGAAGAAGTACAATTCCTTTTACCTTCTCAACCTAAACGTAAGTACTTTTTACAGATTAAAAAGAAATTTTTTTAAATTAAAAAATTTTTGGATAACTATGAATTCCTAATTTTTCTCTTTTATAACGATCTACTATAACTAATAAATAAGTAAATTAAATTAACTAAATGGAATTTGTACTGTAAATTAAATTTATATTTTTCGATCAAGTTTTAAAATTACATCATTTGCTTTTCAGGTATGAAATCTGGTTATATACCTATTGCCCCGAAACCGGAAGACCCCGAATTACTCCCTCGTTCGACAATCTACTTACGGACAGTAAATGTACCACACCATATGATGAATTCTACACAGATCGAGGCTTCAAACAGTACATTGAATTCTCTGTGGATGCAAAAGTCGGAAGGACTGCAGCAGCCTAAAATTAGCTCTCAAAGCAATCATACCGATTCTGTCGTTCCTGTCATTGTCACAAATGATGGTCGAGCAATATCAATAGCGTCCGCCGTACCTATAGTTCCAGTAACTACCAACGAGCCTAGTACCATAACTCTTTATGGAAGTGAAAATAACAGCTGCTACAGTTCGGAAATAAAGGTGTCCAGCTTGCCGGTTATCAGTATCGAAGAGCCATCTTTTGGATTGACTGCAAGTAGCAGTCTGTCACGATTTATCGAAAGTAATAATGCGGAGGAAGGTAATCAAGAATCTCACGAGAATATTCAGAAAGTAGAAGCTCAGACAAATAAAATTCAAGCAAATAATCAAAGTATTAATGATATATTAATATCAGAATCAACAGTTAATGCTCCTATGAGTGCAGTTGAGAAAGAGGAGCGAAAGGAAAACAAACAAGAAAATGCACAGTCACAAAAACAGAGTATTATTAACAATGTTTTAATTACAAAACACACTCCAAAATCTCTTCTGAAATCTCGATCGAAAAATAATCGTCTAAGTTTATCAACACCACGCCGACGCAATAGTCACGTGCGAGCGCTAGATTTTAGTACTCCAAAAAAAGTAAGTGGTAGCATAAAAAAAATGCCTCAATCGTGCACTAAAGCATATCGCACTAGTTTATTTCAATCTCCTTCAAACTCTGGTAATGATGACATCACCACTACTTCCGTAAACTTTACAACTAAGCAAAACATAGTTAAGAAAATCAAAACCCTGTCACCTGTATTAAAGTCGCCGATAACTTACCATCAAGTTCCCATAGCTACGCGAAGCCCAAGGCCGAAACTTCAAGGTAACTGGAACAAAGTGGGTGGGATTGATTTAATTTTAGGAGAAACTTCAGCTAACGAAAGTTCGCCTGAAAAAGTCATTGATAATACTCCTCTATCACCACTTCCATCTACTTCTTCTCAAATTGTTGAAGAAAAGATAATAGTTGAGAAATCATTGTCAAAGGAAAGTTATGACGACGATTTACGAGAAATCGCGAATTCAAATATAGAGAACCAAGAAGAATCAAAATTAAAAATTAAGAAGAATGAAAATATTTCAAGTGAAAAAGTAGAAATAAAAAATTGCAATACAAAAATGAAAAAGAAAGAAAATATAAAAAATAAAAATGAAGAGATAAATCTTAACAAACATATTAATAGCAAAAGTAAAATAGAATCGGATGATAAAAGCATAAAGAATGTAACTACTGAATCCATTAACAGTAAAAAAATAAAATTTTCTAATCCAGGTTCTTTTCCTCTCGTTAAAAAAACTATTATTATAGATCCAAAGAAAAATCCAAATTACTCTAAGGAATATAATCTTGCGCCTGGGTCAGAGTGTCGTGAAATGCTAGATTATAAGACACCCCGAAAGATGGAAGTAACAGTTTTAGTACCTCCAACACCTCAAGTAATTGCAACACCCGCTGATAGTTTCAAACACTCAAACCGTCTAAAACCGCGTCAAGATGTAACTACTCAAAAATGTGTGCAAACATTAGCTTTACCTGCCACTCCACGTGTTATTCTTACGCCAAAAAATGTAAAAGAGGAAGAAGATATTAAAAGGCCATCACCTTATTATGAGCCTGGCGAAGATACGTTAGAAGCGGTGAAAGTTAAAGAAGTCATTAATACTGAGACGATTACGGTATATTATAATTTTTTATTAAAAGCCGTTTTATGTTTATTGTTTTATTAGTTTATTTAATTTAAATTTAAATAATTTCAAAATTAACTAAAGCATTGCTATTCATTTTAAAATTCAAATATAATAAAGTTCATTAATTTCAGAATATTCAATATTTATTTATTTAAAGTTTTGCAATTTTACTTTTTACTTCATTTATTAATTGCTAATCACTTATAATTAAATATCTTCTAATTTATAGGTACAAAAAACTACAACAACTTTGACGATAGAAAGAAACATTCCTGAACATCAAGAAAATCAGAAAATTGAAATTACAAAATTTGTAGCCACTGAAAAGAAGGATATATTAGAAAAATCAGAAGAGAAACTAGAAGATAAAGTAAGAGATAACCGAGAAGAAGTAAAAGAGTATGAAGAAAATCCAAAACAAACTACTGAAGAAGAAAGCATTGAAGAAATGAATACTAGTGTGAATTCTGAAATAGAAAGTGACAATGAATCTACTTCAGATTCTAACAGTTCTACTTCATCCTCTTCTTCTTCTAGTACATCTTCATCAAGCTCAACAAGTTCTTCTAGCCCAGAATCAACAAGTCCTACCAAGTCTGTACAAGATCCTAAAACTGATACTTCAACAACTGAATCAGAAATAGGATATTCAGAAAAGAATTTATCAAATAATTATGAAGAAACTATTAATAAAATCGATACAGATGAACATTCTCCAAAAAAAGTATTTCCTGTAATAGAAAAAACGATAGACGAATTGCCAAAGGAGACGCCAATCAAGGATGATCAAATATTTATTGAGGCAAATATATCTGAAACTCCCAGTTTTTCTGAAGCAGAACGTGCATTGCGTCGTGATTCGCTTACAAATCTATCTTCGAAAATTTCGGCTATTATCAGTACCTCTCAAAGCGATCAAAAGACAGAAACAGCGACTATAGATATTCAACCAAAGGAATTATCAGCCGATCAAATTCCGGTCACTGATTTGTTAATGCCAAAAATTACCAATATTGAGAAAAATCTGCCAACAGATGGCATGACTTTACAAGTATCCAAACTGCTAAAATCGGACATTCAAAAAAATGCCATCACTTTGATGTCCCAAAATCAGTCACATCAAGAATCATTGGATAAAGCAAAACTTTGTCATCAGTTGGAGGAAAAACGTCAAAGAGTAGTAGCAAAATTTAAACAAGAAGTTTCAAATACCAGAACAGGCCAATCAAGAAAAGTTCCAGTAACCGGAATAGATAAGGTAAAAAATAAAAATGTACAAAACATGAAAATTAATAAACAGACTACAAATGTAGAAAAAGTTATTGCAGCTAAAGAAGAAAAAGCCATAAAACTTAGGAGCAGTAAAATTGAAAGTAAAAAAAACGAGGATGACCCGAAAGAAATTAAAAAATGTAAAAGTAAGGTGAACTCAAAAAAGACATTAGATCAAAGTGTAGTGAAAAAAATTAAAACTGAATATAAAAGTACTCAAGATGTATGTACAAAGGAAGAAAAAGAAACATTGCAAAATGAAGTGAAAGCAACAGTTGCAATAAGGCCAGTAAGCATTGAAAGTGCAAAAGAAGTTTTAAAGATTAAAGTAGATCAGATAAAGAGGGATTTGTTTAGTGAGGATGAAAATGATCAACGAACTACAAGATCTCAGACAGTTCGACGCTTTATTGATAATCAAAAAACTGAAGAAAATAGAGGTGCGAATGCGAGCATAGAGAATTCTAACGAAATATTGCCTGGGGTTCTTGAATGTTTACAACTTATCCCAGCAAATAAGAGCGATAACGAATCGTCTAATATCAGTAAGAATTTAAATGACACATGTGGTGTAAGTACAAGTCAGACAAATGGTTTGGAATTTTCATTCACTTACGATGAATCTGTACCCATCAAGAAGAGAAAACGTAAGTATAGCAATTCACAATTAGAGAATGAATATATTATCCAACATCCAGATGAGATCTATGTCCTAAAAGTTACAGCTTGTGATGAAACATTTCAAAAGGCTTCCAAAAATATAAAGATACATAGTCCAAAGAATTCACCTGGACAGAAGAAAAGCAAAAAAAGTGATAAAGACAGTAAAGAAGCACTGAACTCTCCAATGAAAACAAAAAGTAAAAAATCAAAATCAAGTGATAAAGAGGAAAGAACTTGTAAAAAGATATTAAAAGCTACAAAAAATAAGACGCAGGTAATTTTTTATAGAATTAATTAAGTGGAATTAAAACAGTAGGGTGTACACTTAGAATTAAAGCATTAACATAAAAGTTTTTTCAAATCTATAATTTTTTTATCTGTCAAAATATAACAAATGCTTTTCTTTCCAAACAATAAGACTGCAAGTATCTAAAAATATTTTTTAATTGTTTTTAGGTTGAAAACAAACCAAAGCCAGATCCACAAACACTTTTAAATAAAATAAAAATTGACGAATTCTTAAAATCTGTGCATGTGTCTAATTAACAAAACAAAAAGTGTATATTTCTGCAAATATGTAAATTATGATTACCTTGTAAATAATTTTGTAAATATTTTTATTAGAATTACACAACTAAATTGTTATTTATTGATAAAGTAAGACTATTTTGCAGAACTATTTTTGTATTAATAAAGATTATAAAAAGTTCATCATTGTGTAAAATTATAGAATTAGTTTTGTATTATGCAAATAAAATTTTATATTGAAAGTAAATAAAATTTACTTTATTTAATTTTTTTAGGAATATAATAAAATAAAATTTTAACATCATAATTTAAAATTTTTACTTTTAATTTTGTTTTATTAGAAAAATAAGATACCAAATAATTATGTTATATGACAAAAAAATACGAATTTTTTTTAATTATTGATTAAAAGTACATGAATATTTAACTCTTTGATTTAATACATTCGTCTACTTCAGCAACCAGTTTTGTTAGTTGTCTCCAGTTTTCCACATTTAAGCAAACACCTAGAACAATAAACAATAAAATAAATTTAGCTATTTAATTATAAAAATGTGTGATACTTAAATGAACTTAAATCTTAATGAAATATTGATACCTTTTTTGCCTGGCTTCATTTCACCTTCTTTATCCATGTACATCTCTCTGATATCTACGTACAATTTTCCTTTGAAGTGACGAACAGTAACATGTTTATTGTTACCTATATCCCACTGATCATTATCAGATTTTGTCTCCTTCTTTGCTTTTTTGTTAGATCCTTTATCTTCCTTGCCTTTCTTTGCTCGTTTCTTAGACTTTACATCTTCTTCTGACTGTAATGAAATGATTTTATCTTTTATACATTCAATTATTATAAAATTTAAAAATTTATATTGATACAATTGCAAATTTATATTATTAAAACGAAATTTGAAAAAATTTTAAGAGCAAAAATAATTTGCAAAAATTTCAAGAATGAAAATTTGGTAGAAACAATTTTTGTAGAATATTTTATAAATTTCTCGAGAAATCTAATTAATGAAAACGTTATATTTACCTCGGATTGTTCACTTGGAGAATCTGATTCCGGCTTTTTTTTTTCTTGTTTCTTAGATTTGCTTTTCACCTCTTCCTTATGGACAAATAAATGATTTAAATTTATCTTAAATATCTATTTGTTATAAAAAACAGCAACCAAAAAATTTACCTCTGAACTACCGCTATCAGAATCAGAAATCATTTCTTTAGATTTCGGCATTTTCTTCTGTTTACCGCTTTATTATTTCTAGAAAACAACAGAACAATTTTACCGTTTCATTGTTAACCGAATCAATTCCAAGAATAATATTAAAAAAAAGTAAACATGACATGCGATTATTACCACAAGATTATTTACGTAAATATAAGCAATACTAAAACTAAGTTTGGACAATAGAAAAACCATGAATGTATTTTTATTTGTACTTAAAAAGTATGCTGCTATAAAAAACGTTTGAGACTTTTATAACCTTGAGATTCAAAAAACTCAAAGTTGTTACAAAAACATTGGTTGTATTTCTACGTAAAAAAATATGTTATAGCAATAAGAATGTTAATATTATTTAACGCTTTATGAAATAAAAGTTGTACTTACTTAAAAATAAATTTGCTTAATCGGCGTCCGGCGTCCGGCAAGCAAGAAATAGTCAGTGTTAGAAATACGATTGTGTGGAGGTCGAAGCTCGGCAATTCCTGCTGTCTTCGGGTAAGGTAGAAGGGGGTAGGGACATGGGGGCCGTAAACGTAAGCGTTCTGATTTCAAGTTTTATACACGACGCATGTACCAAACGTAATTTATGTTGTAAATGTCGTAACTTGAAATTTCAAATAAAAAAAGGGATATTTTAAACAAATTTAAATTAAAAACTTATGCAAACCTAAGCCAATTTAAATATAATCGTATATTATTTTAAAATGAATTAAATAAATAAGTAAGAAAGAAATCACTTTTTAAAATAAATGTTCATTTTTATTATTTCATAAATTATTATTTATATATCATTTTCTTTGAAATTAAAATTAATTTCTTGCAATCTTAATGAATAATATAAAACGACTAATTTGGCAGATCTGTGATATTTCCGACGATTTCTTTTACGATCGTGAACTTATGCCCAGGGGAAAATAATCTTTCTAATTCACCAGTTGAAGCGCAAATATTTAGTAGCCAGCTCTTTGCTAATAGAATTAGTTCGGGAAAAAAAGTACTTTGCACTCGATGGGTCCGGGATGAGGGACTTTTGTACATATGTGAGTTTGGGAATTTTGTCTGTAAGAGGTGCTTATTATCTCTATGAAGGAGAAAAAAAAGTTTTACGCAGTGGTGGGCTGGTGGGTAACGACACGTAATTTTCAACAATTTCTACACGACACGCGTCGTAAATGTAATTAATGAAATGAAGCGAATTTTTAAACCTACTAGGTGCATTCATGCGCACTTTGCGCGCTCTATATTTATTCCATTATATATAAATACGAATTCTTCTTTCTTTTAGTTTGCATTCAACTGTGTATTTGA
>JAWWEO010020423.1:0-10346 GCA_035582975.1 Ormyrus labotus | reverse complement strand
TAGATAAAGTATAGAATCAAAAAATCAAATAAAAAAAAATTGATTTTTGGAACCTTTTTCAGTATATAACCCCCTTATTTAAAAACAGCAGCAGCGGCACTCTTTTCAAGACATCGTATTCATTATTTTAGTTTGCGCCGGATGACAGCTATAAATATTGCAGGTTATTCTCGCGCGTTAATGATGCGATTTTAAAAGGCATCTCGGGACGAAAATAAATTTCGTGGCGAAAATAAAAAAAAAGGGGAGGAAAGAGGAAAAAAGGAACAAATATACCCAGCTAACCGACTCTTAAAAAATCATTGAAACAAAACCTTGCTAGCTGAAAACTGCAAAAAGGGTCAGCGATATTAGGATTTCTCACGCAATTAAAACAATTAGTAGGAATAATTTTGTAATAATCTCAGCGCTAATGGCTTGGCGCACTTAAGAGACTAGCAGCGGCTCTTCCTCCCCTTCGAAATAATTAAAACGCATTGTCCCGCACACGCATTTCGCGCATTCACCCTGTCCCCTGAATTTGTGCGGAAGCCGTCTTCTAAATCCTGTAATTACAAACAGATTTAAGCAAGCCCGTCACATGAGAGTTATCAAAGAAAAAGAGCTTTATAAGCATAGGACTCGGAAATTGTCGAAGCCGAAATTCCAAGCGCTGTTGCTCTAAGCCGGTTACCATTACAGATAGCTCTCGCATTAAGAATTTATGAATATTCCTTTTAACTTATACCGCCAGCTTCGACTTCGGAGCGTGAATTAGAACTTTTCAACGGGATTCCTTGCTGCTCCGCCCCATCTTTTTACTGCAAAGTAAATAATTGCATTTCAGAAACTAGATTCATTATGTTAATGGTGGGAGAATATTTCGCATCTGAATACAAAGTGAAATGTTTTTGAAATTGAGATTCTCTAATTTCCAATTTAATTTTAACCCGCTTGTTCATCGTTGAACACGTCAGTTTGATACTGCAGTTAATCCATTTTTTCTCCAGGTGGAGTGTACTGATGTAGATTATTCTATTGCTGTAGAGCAGTAAATAAACTCCTTGAAACACTCGGTTTCATAAATTTAATATTGCAACTTTGAGTTTAGCGCGAAATACTTTGAAATAATTTATCTTATCTTAAGACCGTTCAGTAAACAGCAGAACACATAAAAGTAAAAAGAAACGAGCACCGCAATAAAAGTCCCGGGACATCCAACAAATTCAACCGCGTCGCTGTAATAATTTCAGGATACGACTCAATCTGTTAAAGCTGTAACGGGCAGTGCAATATCGTTGGTGAAAAATTTTCTTCGTTAAAATCCGCTCCCGGTTTTGCACGCGCTGCACACGTAAACGAAAACAGGTGTTTTCGAGCGGCTTTGTTTGAAGCCCTACGGCTGCACTCGTTATCCTCCGCGACGATAAACTTTTCAATACGGTACGGCGGTCATGCCTCCACGCGCCGTTGTGCGATTTTTTTTTTTTTTTTTGTTTTTTTTTTCAAAAGATCGACAAATAAAAAAAGGCGGCGAAAAAGTTTTTCGTGTGTCGTTATCGACAAACAAGTTGTCTGTAATTCCCGGCGCCGACCTTGCTCGGTTGCGCTAAAACTGATTCACTCTGGATTATCTATAGCTTATCAAAACTAATCGCTCCACGCACGACTCTAATTTTTCTCTAATATATCGCGACAATATTTTTACATACCTGACCGACGGAAAATTAATTCGTCCGCTTTATCGATCAGCTCTGCCTTATTTCTATAGCTGAGGTGGGGCGGGAATTTGTTTATCTTCATTTTCGCCGAGAAACTCTTTTTACGAGAGTGTTCATTAGAAGGCGTTGACTAACGCGCTGACTTCATTGAAGATAATAAAAGTTATTTAATAAAATATTGTTTGATATTTCAAAGAAAATTTCATTTCAAAGAAAAAAAGTTTTAAATGCAAATAATAATATGATTCTATCTATTTTTTTATTTTCAACTGCGCTCTGAATCTTAAATTTTATAAAATTTGTTTTCGAATTCAAAATGAAAAGTATTCACGCTTTATGACTTTTTCCTCCACAGGACCTGACTTCCTCAGCGGCTTTGCTCGCCGATTTAATTTGTTTTTTACTCTGTTTACTTGTTTCATAAGAATCTTTTTAAGGCTTTTAAAGCTCCTAGTCTCTTCTCTTAATTCCTAAACCAAACTACCTATATTTGTCGCAAAAAATTGCCTCTCATCGCCTCAATTATGCTATTAAATGAATAAACTAATCCATAAAGATATTTAAATTCACTCTTATTATATTAAAAAAAATGTTTCTTAATACTGCTTGATAATTATATTAGAAATAGATAATTTAATTTTCTTAAAAAAAACCAAATTTATTTGTATTTCAAGTTAAAATTTTTATTTAAATATAATAAACTATAACTTACAGTCATGAAAATGCTCCAATAATAAAACTATATTAAAGTTACAAGATAGATCACATAAAAAGGTCGTTAAAAGTTTATACAACAAAATAACATTATTACTCATGAACTTCGAGATATATAGCACTGCTTGCAGCTGTTTATTGATTATCACATACTGTAATAAAGCTATACTGTATTCTTTGACCCTCAAATATTAATTTCTTAGTGCCGTAAACAAAGTTAGTACTTTTTTGGATAAGTCGTCAAGCTTTTTTATAAACGTAAATATTAATCAAATATAATTGATAATTGATAAATATAATTGATAAATAAATATTAATCAAATTAACATATACATCTTATATTAAGTCTATCATTTTGAACTAATGGGGGCTTTCAATACATAAAAAAAAACGATTCCCTTCAGATGTTTTCACGAGATAGGGATGATTCTAAACGTGTGCAGCCATTGGTTAATTTACTTTAATAATTAAATTCACGTAACGCAATTTACCGACGTACGTCAATCATCATTTCCCTTCATAACCCTTGCAAAGAGCCCTTGGGTGCTTCATGTGTCAATCTTTATCTCAGCTCAAGAACAAATTAATATTCAATTGTAAAGCCTAAATTATAAAACAATTTTACACAATAATTGTTATAGTGGTCTTCGAAACACCTTTTGTAAACGATGAGTTTTTATTTAAATAGTTAAAAATTTTACGATAGGGTGAACTCGTTTATGGAAATTTGTAATTAGAGATGAAATAAACTGACTGTTGACGAACAATTAGAAAACTTGGTCAATCGTTTGCAAAGTCTCGAGATTTTTTATTCGAACCTCTTCAGGGTTACATAAAGATTTCTTCTTTTCATTTTCAAGGCATCGAGAAGTTTTTCCCTTTTTTTTTTTTGTCCATGAAAATTTGAACCTTTTCTCTATTAACCTTTTCTCTATTATCTATTATCTATTATAAAATTATTAGATACATACACAATTAAAAAAGAGAAGAAAATATCTGGTTAGAGTACTTTTTACGAAATAGTCAAATTGAAAAGAGAATTTATCATGACTGTACCTCAGGATTTGAAATAAAACTTTCCCTCTGCATTTCTAAAATCGCAGTACGCTTTTGTTTAAAAAACCGTAGCAAGGATTACTTAAAAAAAAAAAAAAAAAAACGAGAGCCTGGCACTGGCGAAGCAAAACTTTAACGCGGGACTATGTGTACGGCCTGTTTCAATCGCTTTCCATGCAGCGAGCTTACACTATTCTGCAATCATACAATTCGTTTTCTGCGAGCAGCGAACGCGAAGCGAACGAGTGCACAAAATTTCTGAAACTCTCGACGCATTATATAGCGGTTGAAAAAGGACTGTTAAAAATGTACTTTACGTTGAAACTAAAATTCACTTTGTCAGAGGTAACGAGAATAATGGCTAGCAATCCGATTTTCGAAAAGGGTCGGGAAAAATAAAAGACGCTAAGAAAATCGTAGAATTAACAATTACAAACAGTGAAGTGCTGGAAAAAGTGAAAGAAAAAAAACGAGAGGAAAAGTCAAACTAACTGTATTAACAAAACAAGAAAGACACTTTTTAGCGAATAAGTTATTCCTCCTCGGTTGAGATCGCTTGAGTAACGGAAATGCCTTCGGCTACTGCCGATTCTTTAATTCTTTCAGTCACAATGCCTTTGTACCCTAAATACCTTCAGCTTCGTGCCTTTAATCGCCTTTTAATAGTGTTTGAAGCCCACTTCTTAAACAATCCAACTTAGAATTGAAAGGTAGCTTATATTCAATTTGATGTTTGAGTACAATAAAAGAAGAAGCTTGTATTATTCAACACGTAGTGAAGACTGCTAATATTTTAATTTATTTGTTCTGAATTTTAAATTTCCTTCAAAACGCGTTTTTGCTCTAAACAATTATCACAAATATTGTAGTAGTAGTCCTAATATACAGCAATATTATTGCTATTCTATTTACACTAGAATCAATTTTATCGCTTGTTTTACGAAATATTATCCAGTAAGTCAATCAACAATGTAATTAAATTTGTCAAACTTTCATTTCTTATTTACTATGCCAAGTTCTTGATATTTTTCAATAAAACAATCCAGCTGCGAATCAAGCGAACGTCCCAGCACTTTTCACTTTGTTGCCCATTCCTACATTATTTAGTATGAAGAAACGTCAATCAAAAACTAAAGACTCCTCGACTTCTAGGCTCCACCGTCTTCTTCGTTCCTCTAGCAGCGCACTTCGGAGATAATGCGATATTCCCGTGGGACGGAATTTTATTCAGCTTGCAGCGCGCGTCGCTTCAAATATCTCCGTCGACTTGAACGCGTGCCCTTCTTTGCCCGACCCGCTCCTATCCGAGTCCTGGAAGCTAAGTGTCAGTTAAAGGAGCGCCAGGGTTTTTGCGCAACTGCTAGCTTCTGAACGACAAAGAGTATAATAACTCAAGCCGGCGCCTCGCGTTAATAATTCATCCGAATATTATTAATTCAGAATATCAAACAATCCGTCGAATAAACTTGCGGAAAAGTTCTCTCCAGTCATTTGCGACGTTCAATTCACTGGTCCTATCCTTATGAATTATTTAAGCCTCTATATATAAAAGAAAAGGATCCGCCCTTACTCGTTCGGCCTACTCGCACTTTATTACAAGTTTAACGCAGTAAATTTTTCCCTCTCTATGCCTGTGCGGTAAATTCACGTTCTCCCTTGGTAAGACGGTTTCCCTCACGAACCGTAAAAGCACTCGCCACGCTTCTCTTATTATTTTATACCATTTGCGTGTATATACACAAGAGCAAAGCAGAAGGTATACAAGCTTTCAAGCGAAGAATAACCATCGGGGTAGTAAAGCGATTGTACTGAATTGCCAGGTAAAACGAAGGAAGTAGGAAGGAATGATTCGGCTTGGATGCGATGTAATGCAAGCTCGCCGACCGCGTGATGGCGCTAACACGATTTTGGCCGGCAAATCGCATAAAATCGCCGCTGCAAGCAAAGTTGCCGTACGGGAAATATTCTGCACAATAATTGAGCCCCAAATAAATAAACAACATCTAATTATGACAAATTTCTCTGACGAAAAAATTAAATTTGACACCTTCGCGATACTGTTTCTGCAGTAGCTCTTTAGCGTTAAATTCTTAATTTATTTATTGCCTGCCAAGGTTCATCGTGTCGCTTTCTGAGGAGTGAGACAATTAAATTAATTTGCATCGTAAATTGAGGAATTGCAACAGTTATGACAGAGGAGACGAAAGATCAAAAGAAATAAAAAGTTTCTTTTGATCTTTGATTGCTAGCCTTATCTTTGGAAAGCAGAATTTTATTAATCATTCAGAATTTCATTGATTTTGCTGAATGGTAAACAGAAAAACCGCGAGATTTTTAAAAGCTGGACGTCTTGATAAAAAATATATGAATTTCTATTGTAATATAATAAAGTGACTATTACACATTATTCGAATACCCAAGTTTCTTTGAAGGGCATTATGTCGCAACTCAAAATTATAAAGAGTCATCACCTTTACAGGACCCCACGATAAAAGCAATAGCTCATTGCTTTAGTCTGTTGAGAAGTGACATATCCTCGACGAACTATAATGTAAAGGTTTTACGTCATAGATATGAAAAAGCCCCACGACGCATGATATTGAAAAAAGAAAAAGTTTCACTAGACATGATATTAAAAGTCACACATGACATTGTTTCAATGTGATGGCTGCCTCAATCTCAATGTAAAGGAGTGCCTGAAACAGCTGCGGTTTCGCATCCTTTTATAACACATTTTCTCGTGTCTCAAATAATTTTACTTTTTTGTTTAATATCCAGTTTTTTAATTATTACCTTAAGCTATTTCTATTGAAAAGAGGGAGAGCGCTATATTCGTGCGAACGAGAGGGTAGATTGGGATTCGCAGCAAAAAAAAAAAAAATGGCAACAGCGCAGCGCTCATATAGTAAACATGTGTATCGTTGACATTTTTCGTAGGTTAATTTTCTATCCGAAAATATTAATAAAAAACCGCGGCTTACCTGTCGGAAAGATATTCTTGAACAGATGTGTCTTTATTTTATGTTTATATTATACAAAAACAATTTATTTGTAAATTTATAAATTTATTTATTATTAAAATTTAGGTATTTAGTTAAAATTAATAAAACTAAAGTTTATCGTTGCGTTCAAAGACTATAGAAAAAACTTATAATAATATTTTATAAGTAATAAATATAATTACAATATTCAAATATGTTTTCACTGTAAAATAATATTCATTTAAACTATCTACATCTGTCAGTATTTTGTTTTCAAACGCTGCAGAAAATGAGCATGAGAGAGAGAAAGAGAGAGTTAAGACGTTGTCGAAGCTAGACTTATTGACATCTCTCACAAAAAACACTTTTCTCACAAAAGCTATACAAGAAAAAAATGTTTAAATTATCAAAATCTTCAATCTAATCATCTTCTTTTAGCGAATGAAAAATGAAATGTTACAGATGGCAACTAAGTTATCGTAATAAATAATTCGGAAAAGAGACTGCAATGAAAGTGCCTTATCTCTCCCGTGTTAAACGTCGAAACTTTAATATGCGATAAAAACAAAACCAGACAGAAGAAATCGCTGAAATTTTAAGAGAAGTAGAATAAAATCATTGTGAAATCCTGGACCAAATTTTAAAGAAATCTCACAGAAACTCTTTACGCGATAGAAATACCTCAAAGGTTACGCTTCATTACTTGTAACTTTAAACAGTTTCAAAAAAGGACTACTTTGCTTGAACGTTCGAATACGCACTCACGCATTTTTATTTTTGTGCGATCGAGTAATCCCGTTAAAAGCCACATTCACACGTTTATATTTCTTTTCCTCCATACTCGTTCTGTTTTAAATTTCGTGAAAGTAAAAGATACACAGGTTATTTGTTTCTGTTTTTTTATTCGCACATTTCTTAAGTTACTTAGAATACTCAGAATACTTAGAATAGTTTATCTAGAAGATAAGATAGCTCAGAACAAAAATGCAAACTTCGTGCGAATCTATACGATTCGAAAAAGCGTTTCATCACAAGCTAAAAACAGCTGAGTTTAATGACGGTGGATTCCATTCATTCTTACATTTAGAACTGAGTTTTCGCAGACTTCTTCTTTTCTGGCGATTTAATATTGTTAGTAGGCTATACTTAACATTCAGCTGTTCATCAACTTATTTGTAAATAAAATGGTTCCGCAACTAAATAAATATTCTGTGATGTATTAATAAACCTTATCATCGATCCAACAACTATTTGCAAATAATAATTTTATTTTTTCTGCACGTTAAAAGTATTCTCGTTAATTTAAAAAGGAGCAAAAAACTTGCTCGCTAAAGTTCGCTCGTGAATACATTAAACCTCTTTTTAAAATGTCAAGTTAAATTTAAATTATTTTTAAATTCTTCTTATATCATAAAAAAATAGTTTAAAATTATAATTTCCGTCATTTTTAATACACATTTATTAAAAACTACGAGATGTGTACTTGAAAAAAAATATGTAAAGTAACAAATTTTTAGAAACAAGAAGCAATTTAAAAATGTAATAACTTTTTGAAAATATAAAGTATCTTTGTGTCTTATAAAAGTCAATTTATAACAAAGCCAATAAGAAGTTTGTTAACTTACTCTCTTTCGTGTTAGCAGGCGGGTCATAAATTGCACTTATTTTTGCTGAAATTGATGTTTACTCATTTAAGCATCTAAAATTTAAACTCCACCGCCACTTGAAACGAAGTCCAACTAAAACTCCGCTTTAAAGCTTAAAGCGCAAGATTGCTATTTTCCTGCTCCTCTCTCGGCTGAATAATGCATCGCGCGACAAAGTTCATTTCCAATTACGAACTCACAAAATCGCGCTCTCTCATTCTTCTCGAAAATCATACAGGTAATTTCGTCCAAAAAATCGACTGTCCAAACTTTTGAGAAAAATTTATCTTCTTAATCACCGCTAACTTTCAAAAACTATTCATAAAGTACATAATGTCCCAGACATTTGAACTAATTTTCTTAATTGCCAGAAATCCGTCTACTCAGGAATTTATTACTCGAATTTCTAAGTTTCGTGCCTGTTTAATGAAAACACGAGACCATGTTGCAATGCAACGATCGCATTACGCGGAAGCTATATGTTATTTTCTTCTACTTCAGATTTTAACGCCAGCTAGGATGAATGCAAAATTTATACGAGAACTTAAGTGATACTTTTATCTTATATGCTAATATGCGGGGAATAAATGCAACATGCGTAGTTTTGTCTCGTACATGTGTATTACAACTTGCTCCAGCTAAGTACGGATTACGTTTGCACACGCTTTGACTCTCGTAAATTTAAGAAAAGGGGCAATTTTCCGACAGTGCCGCGGTACTCTTTTAAAACGAAGGCATTTACTGCTAAAAAATTACTTTCCAGATCGGCGCTTTACAAAAAATTTACTAGATATGCTATGCATTTCTTGATGCAACAGAATTTACGATTTCGATATCGTTTGATAGTTTTTAACTGATTAAGTTACTATTTTGTCTAATACACTGATAAATCAAACAATTTAATTTAATATTTTTTTATTTATGAAAATTGAATCGAAAAGGTATTAAACAAAATATACCCTGGTAGAAAATAAAGCAGTCCTGCTGCTCAAAATAGCACTATTTAATTATTTTAAGCTAATTATTAAATTTATACTTTCTAATTTCTGGCTAAAAACATATTTATTAATTTATTTAAAATTGATCACTAAATAGAAAGCAACCATCTTCTGCTTCAAAAGCGTGACGAAAATAAAAAATTATTAGCCTAAATTAAACCAGAAATCGCATTTCTGGCTATTCATTAGTCAAAAACTGCGTTAAGATTTCTACCAGAGTAATAAAATATAATTTACTGCTCCTGAAAAACACTTTACGCGTCGTAAAAAGTAACTGAATAAAAAATTAACTTTTTTATAAATAAAAGATCTATTTAAAGAGCTATTCTGAGCTCCGAGTCAAATATACAAAATGCAATTTCTAAAAATTAATTTTGTTCATTAAAATATTTATACTTTAATAGTTTAACCGGTTTCAAGCTTTTTGCTGACACTCAAAATACAGAAATTAATTTTTAAATTAACTACAAATAAATAAAAAGAAGCTCAGGAGCAAATGAAAGAGTTTAAACTTCCTGTAGAAAATTGAGTCCTCAGAAAAAGAGATCACCCAATTACATTGATGCCTGGACATCAGTTACATTTATAGCCTTTGCGTTACACGTCCGCCGGACTTTTAAGAACTTTTTCCAAGTAACGGCGCCGAGCAATGAAAAATTAAGTGGCGAGTGTCGCCAGTCATTAGACTGGAAATTGAAAAAGTTTAGCCGGAAATTTTATAAAGTGCGCTCTTCCTGCCGACAGGCGAGTCAATGGGTCGTCGGATTAAAAACAGAGATCTATATTTCCTCTTTCAAGCTATCGGTCTACAATTTAACGAAGCAGCTCCCCTCGATTTAATGATTCGTTCGAAAGTTTCGTTGGAAAGGGGAAAGTTTGCTTTTTGAGCCAACGTGCTGTACTTAGCACTCGGCGTGCATATAAATCACGCCGGTTGCCGCGTGACGCGCATGCAAATTCTGTTTGGCTCAACAGCGAAAATACAAGTAGTTGCAGCGGCGCATCTATTCAAGCTTTTGTACTGTAAAAATTCTGCTTCGTTCATTCATCCCTTATATTTACTATCCATGTTCGAAGCGCTTCGCGCGTATCTCTCTCTTCTTTTTCCGCAGTTACAAACATGAGCCTTTTATAGAAATTAAGTTTTAATTAGTTTAAATTTATTTATTTATCCAGAGTACATGAAAATACGTCCCTGTAGAGAAAAATAATTCCTCCTAATTGAATATAAATTTAAGTAATATAATATAA
>JAWWEO010020422.1:0-10353 GCA_035582975.1 Ormyrus labotus | reverse complement strand
CTATCTTTATCTGTACGAATTGGGCGCTTGAAATTGTGTGCACAAAAGTTCGATTTTGCGCGTTAATGGGTTAATTTAATTTCAAACTTTCGACAAGAGAAAGTTTTCGCGATTTTTACCTGACTGGAAAAATTAAAAAAGTCGCGATGAATTCTCAAGCTTGGTTTCGGGAAATTACGAAAAAAAACTGCCTGTTAAAAAGTTAAGTTTCTTTCAAGGGAAAGAAGCAACTAACTTTTTTTTTAATCTAAAAAAAACTACACATTAACCAAATTGCCATTTCATTGAAATACTACTTTTTCTTTTGTGTATTTTAGGCTAAAAAGTTATTTAATTCGACAACATTTATTAAACCTTTTCATAGATTTTATAGTTGCTGTAGAACTTTAGAATAAGATTGCATTCATTACAAGAACGCTATAAAATCTTTATATAAAGAAAGTTATGCACATACATCAGGCATAAAATAATTTTATATTTACGTCTGACCGTATCAAAATCATACTACTTATGCACGCGGTTCTAGTTATTGCAGCGACATTGCTTTAAGCAGCTATACGTAAGTCAAAATGGTTTACATTATTCCAAAAATGTGTAAACAAATTTTTAAAGAGTAATTCGCTTAGAAATCTGTTACTGAAATCACTGATACTTGAAAAAACCCGTTAAGAAGTTATAAACGATAAGAACGCTCGCAAGTGATTCCGAGAAAAAAAATGCAAACTAATCAACGCCTCTTCACGGGGCATCCATAACTCCGCAAATAGCCGTCAAGTTAGCTGATTAGCCGAACACGCACTCTCGTATAACTCCGGCCTCGCGTCTGGCGTTTCGCGTTTTGCACTTTTAGTACGGTAATTTAATATTTCAAGCGTAAAATCCGAGAAAGGAGAACTTGCATAAGTCGTTATACGAGTCGGAGTGTATGTACTTGGGTTGTAAAAACTGAGAGGACGCGCGGGTATGCGTATGCATATATATGTGCGCATTGCGCGCGGAGGTCACGTGCAACATGAAAACCGCGGCGCCACTGGAACACGTTGTTCTCTTCCTCCCCTCCCCTTCTCGCCGTGCAATATACCATACAGTTTTCTTTCTCTTTCGCCGGGAAATAATTTTCCGCCGCCTCGTCTCGGCTTTTTGCAGCGGCGCGGAAAAGTAAGAATTTTTTAACGTTCGTCCGACTTTTTTTACCTGGGCATCTTTTTTTTTTTTTTTGGCCGGTCGGCTGTTCGCGCGCAGATGTAAATGCCGCAGGAACGTTGATAAATTGGAGACTGGAAAATTTGTCGAAAGAGTCTTAAAATACAGCGCTGTGCTTATTATACCTTATGTACAGAGTAATAGAGAATTACACACGAACATGCATACGAATATGTGTGTTTGCCTTGAACATTTTTTTTCCTCGGTGTTTTTTTTTCAAAATTATTGATCGCACTTTCAGGATTCGTTCAATATTATACTTTTATTTTATCATGTAAAATGGCTTTCCTGGAAAATACGTGTTTTTTCTTTTTTACAGTTTGTTTATATACACTCTGTCAGAAAACGTTGACGTTTTCATATTTATAAACAAACGGAAGTTCCAATTTAATTGTAATTCATTTGACTATGTTGGTGTCATAACGATTCAAAGCACGTTCCTTTTAAGATAAGCTTTAATTATAAAAGCAATTCTTATAATTTTTGTTCACATAAAGCAATATATTTATACTTATATATACGAAAAGTAAAGGTTTCACGTATTCTGGCCATGTTAAAATTAACATTCATTCGAATCTTATGTCCCAATCGTTATTTCGAAAAAATAGTGTTTAATTCGCTGCACTTATCCATACTAATGCAGGACTACTGCAGAAAGCCCGCAGCTGTCGAAGATCGATGCGCGATGGCTCGAAACCGACATGCATTATTCAGAACTTACTTCCGTAGTGTGTCGACGGTACCTTCGAGCTCGGATAAAAACTTGCCTACCCGTAACTCGCGGAGATCAAAACGGCTGCTCTTTATTAACAAGCGAATTTCGCCGAGAACTTTTGCGAAAAGAAATTCGCCGGATCGCGGCGCAAGTTTTTCTTTTTTTTTTTCCACGACCGAGTTTTCCTTCCTCCGGCATGTCTGTTATGCTAATTAACCGAGGGGAAAAAAACATGTTTTCCGTTAAAATGTTAGTTTACTGCTTTTGCTGGAATTCCGGTTTGTATTTCTAAGCCGGGTTTTCGGATTTTTTTTTGCGGACGACACACACAATATTTTCCTTTACACTTTTAAAACGTTGGAAATTCACAATTTGTATTCAGAGTTAGTTGAAAATGTTTTAAACCGAAGGTAAACAGTATTGCGTTTTCAGGTAATCATGTTTATTCTAAAGGTCAGCGTGAAATAAAAAGAGTTCTACAATGAAAATAGATTATAATTAGAGTTAAGGGATGAAGGAGTAAAATTAGAGCATGAATAAACAAGAGAGTTTAATGTATTTTGTAGATTGCGGGACTCTATTACAGGAGTTTCAATGAATTCACCAGGGATGATGATATCTTCATTGTGTTCTCTTAAGCAAATAAACAGCTTTGTATTGACAATAACGATAACAAGGCGCATAAGCTAACCTTGAGTCCTACCCTATTGTCTACTGTTTGACATGGCTTATTAACTAAATCGCAAAGTTAAATTAAACAAATTTTTCGGGCAAACATGTAGCTTGCATGAAATACACACTGAGGAGAAAAAATATAGTTAAAATTACAAATAACCTTGTAAAAATGATCATACTGTCTAGTAAAGCCACCAAAAACTGTCAAAACCAAAATAATTGCAATACTTTGTAAGAAATTTTACTATATACTTTTTGGTAAATTTTCCTATATTTTCAGTGAAATTCCCTATATATGTAAGAAGATTTTATTATACTGTTTGGTTAATTTTCCTATAAAGAATGGAAATTTTTTTTTTGGTGGCCTTACTAGGCAGTATGGTAATTTTTACTAAACTTTTCTCTCGGTGCACGTAAAATAAAGAGAATAACCCTCGGATTAACATCCAGCGACACATTTACAAGGCGACTTACGACGGCAAACAGGGCAGCGGCGCTTCTTATTTGTCCTTCGTCTATATTGACAATCGCGACGGCGCGGTCTTAAGGCGGCGCGGTGTGCAGTCACTTGAAAATGCATGGGATTCTTTCCTCGGACAAGCTCTCGCGACAATGAGATATCGTGCCCGAGAGCAATACGTCGGCGGAGCAGTATCGCATGACGCTTTATCGAGCTCCGCCGCGGCATTAAAGGCTCACCGACGCCGCCGCGCTTCTTCGCGCAGTCGCTTAAAATTCCGAGCAGTACGAAAAAGAGAAATGCCGAGCTTTATGACGAAGCTCGAGAGCAATACCGGCGAATATTTCAGCGGAAGCCCGGGAATTTTTCATGATTTCTCGATGCGGAAAATTTATCCCTGTACGAGCGTGTCCGCACATAAACGTACTCGCACTACTCGCTCGCTCTCGGAGCTTCGATCGCCGCCGCGCCGAAATTTCTTCGTCGCATAGCTTCTCGCGTCAATATTGACTCTCGGCGCGTCGGCGTTTTGGATTCTGAGATTGTGCAACATGATAAAAATTGCGATTTTATTGGGAGCTGCAGCGAGTAAACTTGTTGAAACGATTTTGAAATACGTGCTGCGGGAGCAGAGGAGGAAGTAAAGTAAAATTAGAATCTAATCTTTTCATTAAAATCTTATAGTTCTGTTGGAGCTTCGTAAAGCATATAATTCTCTGGCTTCCAGAACAATCTCGTCTTTCTAGAAAAATGAAAATTTCAGGAAAAGAAAATGAGATCTTTGTGGGAGACATTTTCAAACATCGTCCCTTCTCCTTCTCTCTTTAAAAGTAAACTTTCTTCATAATTTACATATTCTTAAAAGTATTAGTAGAGTCTCACTTTAATCCACATTCAACTGTTAAAAAAAATACTTAACCTTATATTTGTTTACGTATTTTTATTCAAATAAAAAAACTTGTAGGGTCTTTAGATCAGAAAAAAATTTCACAAACATTCTTTAAGGTCTTTACGAGTGAAGTGGCTTATTTAAATTCTCACTTCATAACAAGGCTTTGTTCCTCCGGCGTTCATTCTTCTTTTTGCTTTTTATTTATTCTCATTTCGTTTGACACCATCTGCCTGCAGATTCTTTTTCCTTCCTTGCATTTATTAGAAGCTGTTGTGTACTAACTGATAAAGAATTCGTCGTTTGAACGCAAAAATGAAGTCGACTGCATTTTAAACAATGCCCACTTTGCATTTATTTTTTCAACAATGTTTACCACGGCATTGCGACCTCGTAAGTTACGACCTAATTTCACAATCAATGTTCACACTTTATACTTTCATAAATATACTTTTTTTTTCAACTCTCCAGCATCACTGAATTACGTAAGTAAAGTTTATCGCTTTCGATCAAATGTTTTACTCGAAAGTTATTCGACAATAACAAAAACTGGCTGCTTTGTTCTCGAAATCAAGGATCCGTTTGAATAATTTCAAAGTCAACTTATAGAAAGAATCAAATCTCCGAACCAACATTACTTTAGCTCCTCGTATTCATGCAATATGCAACGCCCATTATCGAGTCCACCCACCATCAGAGCGTACATGCAGAAGTGGTGTGTGACCTTTGACTTTTTTTCCCCGCTCCTTATGTTATAATAGACGGGAAATCTGATAGGTCACGAAAACAAATCGGATTCACGGAAAAAGAAGCAGCTGAGTAAACTTGACCCTGGGAAGCGTGATCAATTTTCGAAGCGTTCATGAAAAATTCCGACGGATCCTCGGTACGCTCGATTTCTCCTAGGCAGCCTTGGCTGCCAGGAAGGAACGCATTAAAAGCAGTAAGAAAAAAGGAGACGGGTCGCAAACGCAGCACAAAAGACAAGCGCTGCTTGCGTAAATCGGATCTGCGCGCCGATCGAAGGCGAAAGCAGTAAACCGAAGAGCTTTTGTTCCGACTTAAAAGTATAACTCTGGTATTCGAGCTTGCAATAAAAAGTTAAATTTATAAATTCTTGCAGATTTTTATGCGGGGCGTAATAAATAGTTTCGCGCTTTATCCGCGTTCCAAGTTTTATGTCCGAAGAAAACTTTGCGAATGCGCGCGACGTATTTTGTTTTCGGAGAAAAAAATATTTACGTTTCCTCGATACAATTTAAAATTTAATTAAACGTAAGCCTGCCCGCTGCTTATCTAAATTAACGACATATTCGAAACGCTGAACTAATTGAATCGACTTTTTATCTCCGACAAAACAGAATTTAATAAACCCAGTAGCGCGAAGCCGGTAATTAATAGCACGTGCCTTCGTGTGGTCAAAATAATGAGTGCGGCGCTGCTATTTGCAGAAGTGGGTGTGGAAATTAGTAGCTCGAGTGAGAAGTGTCGAATTCCTTGTCGATATATATGAAATGGGGCAGTGCGGATCTTTGACAGGTGATCGTAAACTTGCATGTGCGCGGGCATGTAATTTCAAGCTTTATAGGTCTTATCGAGAAATGTGCTCGTACATGTATAGTGCTCTTAATTTTGAGGACACGTTTTCGAAGTGGGCGTTAATTAGTTTTCGATTCCACTAAATTGAAGTAGCTTTTGAACGCAGTACAATGAAAATTAATATAAACTTATTTTCATTGATTAACATTTTCCGTCTGTATTTAGGGAATGAAAATTAATTACTATTAATTGACGAAAGCGGCGAAACGATTGGATATTATAAATAGTTTTAAACGAAATCGTAAATAAATGTTATTTTTACTCCCTAAGTTTATAGACTTGGGAATATTCTCGGAATGTCTGAACATGATAACTACAAAGTTTGAACCATGGACGCTCTAATATCCAGCCAATTCAAATAGTTTGGATGCACGAGTGCATAATATCTAAGTTCCTTCAATCGACGAGTATGCAAGAGAAAATTTACAATAAACTAGCAAGATTAAATTTTGAAATTGCTGCTAACTTTCTAAGTTATAATTACTGCGCATACTTTACTTCGAATTTGAAGTATAAATGGAATGCTTTTCGCCAGCTTTATAATTTATTTTCAGCTTTTATTAAAAAACATACATTTACTGATGATATATTTCGCTAGAAACTACCGTTTCAAATGTTTACCTTTTATATTTCAGTTTTAAGCTGTGTATATATAACCAGCGTAAATGAATTTAGCTAATCCAGACTTTAAATTACTTTTTGTGCATATCATCTCCAAATAAAGCTATTTGTATCAACGCGGATTACAACGAGGCTCAGATTCTTTTCACTTTTTTTGCATTCTCGAGTATTAACTGCCATTTAAAGTCTATTCGCATCATTTAAAAGTGACGGTTGCCTGTAAGTTCCAAGTATACCCCTTTCCTCTATACAACCGAATCCGAGCTCTAAAAACCCCAAGAAAATCATAAGCTCCCCTGCCCATTAAAATTCAAATGAACCAGCCCCTCCGCAGCCGGTCACTCTTTTTAATTAAACGTGCCCAGAAGAATGGAAGCAGATATAAATTACCAGACACTCGTCAAGCTCTTTATAATTCCCGGCCGCCACACACTTCTCCAGTCGCAAAAGACGTTATCAGCGCGACAGCCGCAAACGTTCAGTTCGCGTCAGTCCACGAGTTTCGCCTACTCGGCATTATACCACAGTTATCGAATAATTAAACTTGCGAGCGCCCCGCTGGCTGAATTAAGGCTCGGCTTTCGGTCTCACGAAATCTTCCGACGTTAATGTTCCCCGCATTAACGCGCCGGGCTTTTATAGCGCTCGCGGAACGACATATATAAAAATGCTAATTTAAACGAGCTTCTTAAACAGTAATATATATTGCGTTAACGCTGTAAATTAACAATTCAATGAAATAACACGGAGAGATTTATAAGTGCGTAAAATAAAGTTAATCTTGGATTAACATTTTTAGCGTTACAATAATCTTATTCTCTTCAAACTACATGAAACTATCCACAAATTAAAAAAAAATTGTCTCCTAATCCACCGCGTGGCGTTAAGAAAATCTCATCGGCTCTCGAGAACGTCCAATCTTTAATACATTTTCCCGGGGCTCTTCTCGCAAAACTTTTCGAATAAAATTTCAATCTCATTAATTTTTCCGCAATCGCAAATAACTTCTCAGTAGGCAGTGAGCGCAGCGAGAAGCTTTGAACTGACGTGCGAGCTTAAGCCTTTTATACTCGCGTTCATGCACCGCTTAATGCCCGACTTTAGGCAGACGTCAGCTCGTTCTGTGTAAGGATCTTCGCGCCTTTGCGCGAGGAAACGGCTCTCGGCTCTACTCGCGCGTTGTTCGTTAGAGTGTGCTTTAACGAAGAACTGGATTACATTCCTTCGGTGTTCAAAGCTCGAGTCTACGATTACGCACAGTTTTAGGAGCACGCCGAACAATGGGTTTGAACTCGAGGGTTTGTACTGCGGCGGTTTTGTTGTCGTTGGGCGACGTGGAAATGTTTCCGACGCTGTTTTAAATAAATCTTTGGGTAATTGATTTACTTGCTGGTTTTTTGGTTTTTCGATTCGACGTGTCGGTATTATGTTGGTGGAGTTTAATCAGGAACAATGTAAAAGGCAATATTGCTTCGTAAAATTTAAATTCAATTTGAAATGAAATCAGGGATCGTGTGCGGGAAAAATTAAATTGATCAATCTTCGTAGATTGGAATAATAGATTGGAAGATTTCGTACAACTTGTTAAATACTTTTAACAGTATTTAGCCTTTTTTATTTTGAACAAAATTGTTATTAGTTATACAATAAAACTAAAATTTAGTTTTTAAAAACTACCATTAAACTTATTTTTTCTCTTTCCCAAGATTCTTAAATATAAAAACGCCAACTTTCATTGCTCACTGTGAGTTTTGCAAATTCTCGAAAAAATAAAACTACTTTATCAAAGTAAATTGGTCGTTCACTTAATTTTCTTTCTGAATATAATGAAATCTTATAAAGTCACTTAACTAACACTTACAAACTTTACTTTCAGACTTCACAAAAAGGACAATGCAGGCAGAGCATAATAATGGTATCGCGAATCTATTAAAATTTCAAACGTTTAAAAGCACGGCTTTCAGAAATGGTTTAATTAATGTTCTCCCCCTCCTTCGCAGATCTCTCCCGGAAAGGGACTTTCCGCAGTGCCCGCCGGTAAATGCGCGGGACTTAACATCTTCAAAGACTCCTTTGCGCGTCATAATGTTCACTGCTAAAGAGCGCGGGAAGCACTGCTCCCGGGTGCTATGCATGAAAGTACGTAGTAGAGTCGGGACAAGCATTTTCATGGAAAATGCAGCGCGCGGACACTGTTGTCTGAAATTACGGGGGACGTGACAACGCGCCGCAGATGTTTCATGACGCGCGGCGGGGTTACGCGTCCGGCTAAAACATCCCGGGGTTATTACGCGGACGTGTACAAAGGCGTAAAATTTTATTCGAGCCGAAACCATTTTTTCAATGGCGCCGAAGGAAATACGAATTCCCTTCGCGGAAAGGTTACAATTTTAATTGTCCCGAGTTCTATCAAGCGCAAGTTACGTTTCAGCCGGTTTTTATTTCTTATTTTATTAAAAGCAATTCGATTTTATTATTAGTTTTATAACAAGGAGTTATAGATTCTGCAGTACGTTGCTTTAAAAAAAAATATATATATATAAAAAAAAATATATAGAAATAAAAAAAATACAGAAAATTAAAAAAATATATAGAAATACGATATATCAGAGGATATCGAATTTGTTTCTCGCACCTTTAATAGAAACTGAACTATTTAATCCGCGTGTCTAAGCGCACGTTGCGTTAAATGAGCGTCACCGGATATTGATACCGGATGTTTCCCAGGACTGTTAAACGCGAGGTTCTTCTCAAACCAATTTCATGAAATTCATTGAAACGTATATATAAAACCAAATCGGCGATAAGTTCCTGCGGTTTTATTCGCAGGAAATGAAAGTTTTGGCACTCGGTATATTTCTTTGTATCATAATCTTCTGCTGGCTCGCGCTTGCCCTTCCCTGAAGACGCGAGCACGCCGTCGCTCGTCTAGTTTCTCGCGAAAGAGAAGGCAAAATTCTTAGAATATACTACTTTAAATATGCTACTTTAAAAAATGCATTTGATAATTTTCATATTATTGCTAACTACAATTAATTACAATTAAGAAAATTGTGTTTCTTAAAACCGATGTAAGGCGCATCCTACCATGATTCGCACATCTTGCATCTTGAAATGCAGTCTTCTTATATGCTATACAAAGCACCGCAATACCCTTGATATTGAAAAGCACAAAAAAGATGCATTCTAAAAACGGCATCCGAGTGAATGCGGAAGTCGATTGGCCAGTCGGAAATTTCCATCCTCCGCCAAGTTTGAATGATGGAAAATCGATGGGACGTCGGCGAAAGAAGCGCGTCGAAAAATAGAGAAGGCGAAGGATGCGGGAACTGCGTTTTAAAGGTCAGACTTGACGCGCTACGCGCGCAACTGGCCCCACGTAATCCATCCCATTCGATTAAGTCAGCCAGCCGCCGTCGGCGGAAGATGAAATAATCCTCGTGGGTGGACGAGGCTGACGGGCGCCGCAAAATGAGTTGCAGATTCGACTCCCTCTCTCTCTCTCTCTCGACTAGAGACTCCCCTCCCGGCCCGCGTCCCGTATTTATATGCTAAGGGTGAATTAATTATCGATGCATGAGTTGTCGGACGTCTGCATATTCATGTTACACCAATCAGTGCGCGATAGCTTAATTATTCAGACGGAATACCGCCTCGGTCGCTGTAAGTGCGAGCAAAAAAGCTCCCGCGGCAGCAGCTTTTTGCGGGTATAACTTACAAACGGATATTTTAAATGTTAAACAGCGACGTGCGAGTAATTATTCAAGTACAGACGCCTAAATCTTAAATGTGACCTTCGTTAGTTTTACATCAGGTTCGTGTAAAAAAAAGCAGTCGAAGTTTAAACCTTCATTAACGATTCCCCTTTACACTGCACTCGAAAGGCCCGACAGATCGTCCACCGCGGCAAATTTTCGCCGGACCGCAACAGATATCGACGTTCGACAAATTGCGGTTTAGGCCAAACAGACGACAAATGCAAATCGCCGAATAAATGCTTCAATCACAGCAGCTCGCGGCGATGGCACCGCAAACGCCTTAGCATTTCGAAGTTTCCCCGACCGCGACATAACGCATTCACACGGGCACACAGCGCGCACTTTCGTGCAACGTAAAATGGATCCACTCGAGTGCATTTCGCCGCGGATTAACCCCCGGCGAAGATGAATTCCGATTTAACCACCGAGTCAC
>JAWWEO010020421.1:0-10360 GCA_035582975.1 Ormyrus labotus | reverse complement strand
TTGAGGGCGGCGATCGCGGCGTTCACCATCTCCGAAGCAGGTGGGTGGGTTGGCTTGCTTGCTGGCTTTTTGGCGACTTTGGTTTTCTTGGCCGCAGCTTTTTTTGGACTCACGGTTGTTGCTGGAACCTCAGCTGTTGCTACTGCTGCGTCGCTCATTTTGATGTATATAGTAACTTCAGTTGATGCTTGTACGAGAAAGCAAAGGATAATAAGTTCGGAGGCGTCGCTTCGCGGGATTTTATATGTTGAGCGCGGACCTTGTAGAGAGGCCGCGTCACATTTTCGACCCGGAGGATCTCTCTTTTACCATGAGGATGTTACGGCTTTTTTTGATTAAACATGTTTTAAACCGGATTGTCGCAGATAAATGATCGGTATTAGAACGTAACTGAATCGAGTAATTGTTAAACTTTCTTGAAAATCTTTAGATAATCCTTCTATCGACCCATGTAATAAGATAAGTAAGGAAATCACAGGTACTTCGTTTGATCTCTTCCAACTTTTTACTGAAATAATGAACGTTAAGTGACAAATAATTATTATGTAATTAATAATGATGATTAATTAGGAAGACAATACTTCTCATTCATTTGTGAAAAAATTTGGTGCCTGTAACTGTTCTGAAAGTGTTATAAAAAAACAAGTTTATGTATCTGCAGTGTAAGATGTCATGCTGTTGATGTTAGATGTCTTATATATCGATAACCATAGGTATCTTAACAAATTGATCATCGATGTTTTTTGATCCAAAATGTGAAAAATTACTTCTGGCATATAATTTAGTATTATTTTCTCAATTATAATTTTTATAAAACAAAGGCCACGTTAATTAAATTAAATTCACTTTTATAAGTAAAGGAAACATATTATGACAGTAACTAATAACTACTATTAGTATTTGATAAGTGAAAAATAACAAATAATCAAATGTTTTTTTACCTCAAATATATATATCTTAAATACGTTCTCTTTTGAGTTATTGCTGCGTTCAGCACCGTCATCATAATCACTAAGCGATCGCAAGTCAGGCGCATTCATGAATTCTTAAACTCAATCCTAATGCACAGATAATATGACTTTTTTTCTGATAATTCCAGATATATTTTTCAATACACGTTTCCAAAATTTATGGATTGACAAGAAATCGTCCTCACGCTCCTTCAACAACGTTGAGACAAACGTCACTCCAAAATAAGAAACTTCGGCACATGATACACGCCTTAATTAACCTAGTGCACATTCTCAAACAAATATGATTGGATAAAATAATACATTCGATATTTGCAATAGAAGATCGATAGATCACAGGAGATTTTTATGCAAGATATTGAGTTAATTAAGGGAAAGTGTAAGTAGGAGAAAAATTGATCTGTGGATTTGGCAGTGAAGATATCGAGATATTTGTTCAATATCTGATGTGTATTCCAGAAAAAATGGAAAAAACGGACATAGCTGTAATTTTGAACTTTTAATTATAAGAAATATTATTTCGTGTGTACGATTCATTTTTTTGCCAGAAATTATTTAGTATACGGTACAACAATGTATTGATTATTTATTGTTACATATGAGATTATTCTTACAGCATATGTTACGTCTTAAAGCAACTGAAACATGCCTTGAAACATTCCTGTTTTTGATGGTTATTAAATAAATTAAATTAAATTAATTAAATTTTTTTTTATTTATTGTTAAATTCCAATTTTCAACTTTCGCTTTTTAAATCAAAAAATTTTTCGGACTAAGCTAATAAATTGTTGCATGCGTAGAATAAAATATAATATAATTTTAAACATACATTTTTCGGATGAAAATTGTCGAGCGACTTTTTCCCCGTAGCGCTCGTCGCCCGAGTTCGCTTCGCGGAAATCCCGGGCTCCGGCGCTTAGGGTGAAATCCCTGCCGATCCGGGGCGCCTCGGCGATCAGCCAATGAGAGGCCGGGGTTTCATCACTACTGTGGCCCACCTCGAGGCAGCGAGCTCGCGAAACGGCGGCGCCTCCCGACTCTCGATCGCCAGCCGATCACCGGGGCACACGTCCTCTTGAGCTCTTGGCAACCTCAGGCTCGGAGTACCTTCGCTGAGAGCGGCTCTCGCTCACCGGCCGAAATCTGCTTATGGGCAAACCTGAGACCGCTTCTACGCTCACCGCGTTCCGATTCGACCGGGCTATTAAATTTAGTTTCTTTTAGTTTAGTTTTTTTTATTCGTGCAGTGCTCTACCGCTTTCGCAATTTATAAAAAGCAATTAATATTCATCTAATTATTTCTCTCTTTAATCCTTATTCTCATCGCTGAGCGGACGTCAAATTGGTACCCGAACGTGGGGCCCGCGAAAAGTGTTAGTTAATTCGGATCGACCGACTTCCAGTAGTCGAGAAAAAAAACCAGTGGCACTAAACGGCATCAACAGCAAGGAACCGGCTCCTTAAACGAATTCGAGGACGAAATGCGTTCGCCAGTTGAAAGCTTTTAGGATATCTGGAGGTGCCAAGGAAACTCTTAACTCGAAGCAGTTGTAGTTTTAAATTTGAATATTTATTTAATTTAAATTTCAATACATATATATATATATATATTTTTTTATATTAATATTATTCGTTGCTCCACGATTTATTCACTGGATTCTAATTTAAATTTATTTAATTATTATTTACACTTAACTCTAATATACGCAAAATTCTCTTAAAGCCTACTTGTTTAATTTAAATACTATTCGCGATCCCTAGCTATGAGAAATACTCCCGAGGAGGTGGCTTCCTGGGCCAAGTTCTTCCTCTTGTGAGGTTACCGGCCAGGAAGTATAGGAACGCCGCACTTACCTCGTATTCGAGAGTTCAGCGCGACTCGGAGCAGACCAGCACTAGGTATCCGTCCTAGGTGAAGGATGTCGGGGAAATGGGTGCTGAGAGCCTCTTTCGGGCCCCTTTTATAGGCGAATTTCCCTTTGTAATCGGATTTTAATCTGATTAACTACAAAGGAAAATTTGTTTTTCTTTAAATTTTAACCGGGTTAGCAAATTTTTATGAGGGCGTGAATGCTCTCGTTTGAGATGCCGCGCGTCGCGGTTGCATTTTCCTGTCCGAAGTTATGCGAATTTGTTGTCTTTTATTTTAATATTATTTCTCGCGCGACATGCAAATCATGTAAACATGACGCGCGAGGCTCTCTGCTGAACGCTCGAGTATTCGAGAGCGTTGCACAGTTTTAAAAAAGCTGTGCACTTTACATCCAGTATCTACCTCGAGCAAGGCACAAGTGTGTGTACCTGCTATAAAGTGACACAGCGTGATAGGCTCGGACCTGATCCTCAAGTAAGTTTAATGAATTCGGAAAACGTAAGTGAAATACCGGCATCGTTCGTCAATGAAATATCTCGTCGCGAGTTAACGATGAATGATCCAAATCAGCCTATAGGTGCTGGTGCTAAACGAACAGCCTACGATGGGTGACTGGCAGCACCTTTTACACGCGCTCATCAGTAACACCCAGAACTCGCCGACCTGAATTCATCGGTCGAGATCATGAAGACCCGGACGTTTTCATCACCGATTGTGAAACGTCTTTTCGCACGAATGGTAGGAAGGAATATGCGCGCGTTCGACTTGCGTTTCGCGGTCTGAAAGATAACGCAGCGCGTTGGTTCGCGACATATAAAAGCCTAAATCTTTCGTGGCAAAAATTTAGCGTGCTTCTCCGCATTCGGTACGGATCACAAAGCGTTTTGATGCGGCTCTCTACAAAATTATATGGACAACCGCAGGAAGAGAAAGAAAATACGGGTATTTTCTTAGAGCAGAGACAATTACTAGCCCGTCGGCTTTTTCCAAATGCATCAGAAGTACAGATTGTAAGTCTGTTGACAGAAGCTTTACGCCTATCGATTAAAAAAATTCTCCGCGGATCGACCTTCGAATCAGTCGAAAGTTTAATCGTGCGCACTATGCAGATAGACCAAGACGAGAGTGAAGAATGTAGTGCCCTGCGAAAGCAAGCAAGTCTTATGTCGCCGCCCGTAATGCAGTATGCGCAACCGAATCTGAGCCGACAAGCACCATCGCAGCCTACAAACGGTTCGTCGTTACCCCGTTGTCACTTCTGCCCCGAGAGCCCGTCAGGCATTGGAATCATGATTGCCCGCGCAGGCCCAGGAACGAAGCAAAGGGAAACAACTGCGGGACATCGGCAGACGGGGCGAAGGCCGACTCGAAACCAGCGCGTAATAGTTGCGACCGCGCAGATAGGCGAACCATTAAGTGCTATTTGCCGCTAAAAATTAATTCTCTCACGGTTAACGCCTTACTAGACTCCGGAGCTAGCCATCCTTTTGTACAAGAAAAATTTGTACCGTCGGACACGCTGCTCGTAACTTTCACTTCGTGTAAAAATCGGACAATGAAAATAAGCGAAGCATGCGATTTAGCCATAACAATCGCTGGACAAACCGAGGTAGTACGCTTTTTTATATGCAACGAGCTTTCCGCGAACGCAATATTTGGTAAATCGTGGTTAAAAGCGCAAGAAGTTCTGTACGACCACAAGCTTGATTGCATTCATTTAGGAAAAAATAAGCGTCGGCGGATATTTTAAAAGGTTAATTTTAATGTTTGGAGTTTGTATCTCATCGAACACTTCAAAAGTGTTCGATGAAGTAAGAAAAGAATCCTGTGCACTCTCCTTTTATGTCATAGTTTCCTTCGTTATAATTTTTGTTCTTATTTTAATTTTTGAAATAACGCAGATTTCCACATTTTTAATTGGAACTTCACAAGCTGCATAAATTACCAGTTTTTGAATAAGTATATTTAATAATTGAAACAAAAATTGTGCAATTAAAATATTTGAATTGATTCTTTGTGTTTTTTTTTTCAGTAGTTTAGCAATGAAGGTTTTCATAATAAAAATGTAACAATGCTAAAATCTGCAATATATAAAATATATAAATTTGGATTTCAGGAAACGGATAAGCAAACTTTAAGACTAAAAGTACATTTTGGAATTACACTATTACAATTACAATTTATAATTAATTTTTGTACATTCATTTTCCTTATTTACTTACTTATTAATTACTTTTAATAGATGAGAGGTGTGACTTTCTACATAGATTTATTAATAGAATTTATTAACAGAAAAATTAATAGAAACAATGTATTGTGTGACTTTCTACGTAGATTTTTTAATAGAAATCCATATAGAATCCATATAGATTTCTACATAGATTTCTATATAACGAATTGGAACAGATTTCTACATAAATATCTAGATACATATCTATATAGATTCTATATCGATTCCATATAGATTTCTACATAGAATCTATAGATTTTTTTAATAGGGTATGCAAAAATCTATATAAAAATCCATACAGAAATTTAGATGGATTTTCTTATCGATTTCTATATAGATTTTCATATAGATTTCCATATGTATTTTCATGTGGATTTCCATACAGATTTCTATATCGATTTTTCAATAGATTTATACATTCACACATGGATTTCAATACGGATTTTTATACTTAATTTGAAACGAATTTATACCGGTGGGATTTAAACTGATGGAGAAAAGAAAAGTAAGAAAGGCTTAACTACTTGCGAAAAGAGTAAAAATGCTTTAAAAGTCTTAATTACAGGGAATGAAGAGCAATACGATATATTATGTGGAGGGCTGGAAACAGAAAAGAGAATTGAAGATGAAAGTGAAGATGATGATTTAATTTTAATGAAAGAAACCTTTGCTAATTCTAAAAATCAAAAACATAATTCGACAAAATGGCAGAATTGGGCTACAAGCATTGAGAAAAGTGTTATAATTCAACTAAAGAATGAAATTGATTGCAGAGATAATGCCCATTACGACGTGGAGGTGGGCAGAAAATTAATTAATAAAATTAAACATCTTCCAATGTGGACTTGCATTTTTAGCAACCGATTTGACAAAGAAAATACAACTGAAAATGTTAAAGCAAATTCATCTGCCCCAGTTGAGAGTGAGATGCGAAAAATTTTACATGGAATTTTAAAAGGAAAAGGGAAACACACAAGAATTGATAAAACAACAGAATTAATTATTAATTATTATGAAGGCCGGCTCAGAAATTTAGAATCAAATTTAGAAAAAAATGAAATCGATATGCAACAAAGTGAAACTGAAGAAAACAAAGAAAATTTAGAAAAACAGACAAATTTTACAAATACTTAGTTAAGCTCAAGTGTAGACTCTGTATCTTCATCATCTGCAACGAACATTCTCGAGCCTCAGAAAATTGAAAACTGTTGCGAAAGTGTTTTAAAACCAATGCATTCGTGTCAAATTTGCAATAAAAGTGTACACAACAATGAAATGTGTTCCCTTCCTAGTACACAAAATGACACAGAAAATACATCACAAAGAATCTGCATGTCATGCAAAACTTCGGAACAACTAAACTATAAATTGGCTTTAAACGAAGTAGAAAATCATAAAGGGCTCGCCTTAAAAGAAATGAAGCAAAGTAAAAAAAGGACACGGAAAAATTTATATTTACGAAGCAGCCGTGACAAAATAGGTGATGCCCTAAATTTCCCGTCAGGGAAATTATCTTTACCGATTTTAAAAAATGGCAGCACATTGTCATTAAAATTTATTAAAATCGGACAAAAATCTTATTCGTTTACGATGACTTGCGGCTTCGATAGCCTATTACAAATAATATTGGCAGCTGCTTCGGATTATTTATGTATTAAAGAGTATTTTAATAAATTACAAAATGATTTTATTAAACTGGCTTTACAAATACTACAAAAAGGAGTTACAGCACACAGTTATGAGCTAAGAGGAAAATATTTATTGAAATACTTCAAAAGAAGTCAACCAGAAGCAGTTCCTACACAAATCAATTGTGCAACGTCCATCAGTGATATGCATTTATACATATTTCAAGATATGCCTAGCTTTATAAAGTGCATTGAGTGTAAAGCAGGCTGTAACAAATTTTATAATAATTACGTTACGCACATCGTAAAATTAAATATGTTAAACGCTACACATTTTCTAGAAAATGTTAAAAAAGAACAGAATAAAAAGATGAAATGTCCAACTTGTGAAGCTGAAGTTGACCTACGTACAACATACGGTAATATAAAATGGTCCATGTTTCAAATTTAAATAGAACTTGATAAGGTTGAAAATCAATTAAAGCAAATTTAATTGTTTAAGCGCGTTAAACGTTTTGATCAAATTAAATTTAAAAATCGTTAATTATTTAATAAAAGAAAAGTAAATTGATTTGTTACTTTAAGTGTTCATGTATATATTTTTTTCATCAAATGTTTTATTAAATTATTAAGTATTTAACTAATTATTAATGTAAATTTTAGGTAACATTCTTTTCGAAATTTATGGATTGAAAGAACAAGAATTATACACAGAAGTCAACAAAATCCCTAAAAGGCTCAAAGATAAAGACGAAAATATTTTTTATTTAATAAGATTAGTCGTTTATGAAGGACGAGAAGTTCAAGACTTAGAAGAAGTTGGACACTATACGGTTATATGTTACCGAGGTGGTAACTTCTTACTCTACGACGACTTAAAAGAAAATTCTATCACTCTAAAAAATAATTTCAGAGTCAAACCGAAATTGATCTTTTATATTAAGCAATAAAGAATTTATTTATTATTTATAAATAACATTTTACTAAAAATATTTCCCTATTTATTTAATTTACAAGGGTCTCTATTGAAAAAATCGAACTCGATTTCCAGCTCGAATCCACCTCGATTCGACTAGACTTTTCCTCGATTTGCCTCGAATCCAGCACGATTTCCACCTCTATTCGGAGGTGGATTGCCTCGATTTCGACCTCAATTTTAAACAGGAGTTCCCTCGATTTCCACCTCGATTCCGAGCTCGGTCCGGCTCGATTTCCACCTCTATTTCGAGGTGAATTGCCTCGATTTCGACCTCAATTTTAAACAGGAGTTGCCTCGATTTCCACGTCGATTCCGAGTTCGATTCGCCTCGATTTCCACCTCGATTCATAGCTCGACTCGACCCGAATTCCACCTCGATTTCGAGCTGTAGCTGCCTCGAGATTCGCCTCGATTTCCAGCTCGATTTCGAGCTAAATTCTGCCCGATTTCTACCTCGATATTCACCTCGATTTCCAGCTCGATTTCCAGTAAGGTTTGCCTCGATTTCCACCTCGATTTCAAGCTCCATTCGCCCGGATTTCCACCTCGATTCCGAGCTCGGTCCGGCTCGATTTCCACCTCGATTTTGAGCTGTGGCTGCGTCGATATTCACCTCGATTACGAGCTGGATATGCCTCGATTTCCAGCTCGATTTCGAGACCGATTCGCCTCGATTTCCACGTCGATTCCGAGTTCGATTCACCTCGATTTCCGCCTCGATTCATAGCTCGACTCGCCGCTAGCAGTGCACCCTGTATTTTTAAAAAAAAAACAGCCCGGCAAAATGATTTCTATTGTACAAAACAAACATACAATAAATAAAATTGCGCTTGTACACTTCTAACACACGAATTATTAAAAAATACAAAAAGTTTGCATTGCGTTAAAATATTTGTTGGCCCTGAAAAGGGCCGATTCATTTTATAAGTTGATGCTATTCAAAATTTATTTGGAGCTGGTGTATTTGGTGACGGCCTTGGTGCCTTCAGAGACGGCATGCTTGGCGAGTTCACCAGGGAGGAGAAGCCTGACGGCAGTTTGAATCTCCCGAGAGGTGATGGTGGACCTCTTGTTGTAGTGAGCCAGACGAGAAGCTTCGGCAGCAATGCGCTCGAAAATATCGTTAACAAAGCTGTTCATGATGCTCATGGCCTTGCTAGAGACTCCAGTGTCGGGGTGAACCTGCTTCAATACCTTGTAGATGTAGATGGCATAGCTCTCCTTCCTTTTCTTATGTTTCTTCTTCTTGTCTCCCTTCGAGATATTTTTCTGGGCCTTGCCAGACTTCTTAATAGCCTTGCCACTGGTTTTCGGTGCCATGATGCCTCAACTGTACTGTTGGGTATTCAGCAACAGAATGCTGCCTTCTCTTCGAGCGCTCGCTTTTATGCTCTGCGAAGCAGCTGCTCCGATCCAATGAAGGCTCCCCTCTTAAATTCTCTGTGTGCAGTAAAAGGACAGCTGCACAGGAGAACCCCCACCCCGTCAATCCTAATACTTGGTAGGAGCGTAAGCGGCCACGCTCCAACCAAGAGTATAAAAGCGTTGCTCCTAAAAAGAACGGTATCACTTTGCTTGAGTTTCTGATCGAGCACGTACCCTTTTTACTTATATCAATCATGTCTGGCCGTGGCAAGGGTGGTGGTAAGGTTAAGGGAAAGTCAAAGACCCGTTCCAACAGAGCCGGACTTCAGTTCCCCGTGGGTCGTATCCACCGTCTCCTTCGCAAAGGAAACTACGCCGAGCGCGTCGGAGCTGGAGCGCCAGTTTACCTGGCTGCCGTCATGGAATATTTGGCTGCTGAAGTTCTCGAGTTGGCAGGAAATGCCGCTCGCGACAACAAGAAGACGAGAATCATCCCTCGTCATCTCCAGCTAGCTATCCGCAATGACGAGGAGCTGAACAAACTGCTCTCTGGGGTCACCATTGCTCAAGGTGGTGTCCTTCCGAACATCCAAGCTGTCCTTCTGCCCAAGAAGACCGAAAAGAGTGCATAAATTCCTCCTTTTTAAACATCATAAAACAATCGGCCCTTTTGAGGGCCAACAAATCATACAAACGTCATGAAATAACTAATTTTAATTTACACTATACTAGATAATTTCTAATTTAATTACACCTTAATAAAACATTCAGATAGTAATATCTTTCAAACTTAAATAAGCACTTTTAATTTTGTTTTTATTCCACCAAATAAAATTTTATTTTTTTATTTTAGTGTTTAAAATTTCAAAAGTTAAATGTTTAACTGAACCGAAACTTTTTGGGCAACATTTATGGGGTTGTAACATTCAGATTAAAAATATTGAAGCATCTTCAAAATCTAATAATATACTGTGCCAAATATAAATAGTTTTTCGTTCTTGAAAAAAAAAAAAAATTCGTGAAGATCAAAATATAAGAAAAAGTAAGAACAGATTCCAGCAAAACCATCACCTTAGAAGACCAAGAACTGCATATTGCGTACTAATAAGTAACTAAATTCAATTCATGATATATTCTAGAAAACTGCTTAAAATTCGTGAAGATCAAAATATAAGAAAAAGTAAGGCTTTAGCCAAGAACTGCATATTGCGTACTAATAAGTAATTAAATTCAATTTATGATATATTCTAGAAAACTGCTACCGTTAATCACATTTTTAAATATATTCTCAAACATTATTAAATTATATTAATA
>JAWWEO010020420.1:0-10363 GCA_035582975.1 Ormyrus labotus | reverse complement strand
AGAGAGAGAGAGAGAGAGAGAGAGAGAGAGAGAGAGAGAGAGAGAGATTCGGCTGAATTTCCGATTCGATCGGCGACTTTAATTAAGCCTAAGCCAATTAGAAGTAATGAGCTGTCTAATTTTGACGATCGAGCGCGCGCGGGATGGATCGCAGAGGAGCGGAGCGGAGAGGAGTTTGTCGATGCTTCCGAAAGAGTTTATCGGGATCTGTGATGGATGATTATGTTCTACAGCGTACGTAAGAGGCGGAATGTTTGATAAACTGTTTCGAGTCCGTAACGTAATTGAGTTTGCGGAGGGGCGTTCGAATCGAAGCCAGCGGACCATTAAAAGTGGGAAGAATTTGTTCGTGAAACCAAAAGTTAATCTTAAGCGAATTACCCGCAAGTTTAAGAGCAAAAAATGTGTACGAGAAATCTTATATTATAGCTTCCCCAACTTTTCGTCAAAGCTCCTCCTCGGCGAGCCATCTCGGGCTCTGGAATCGAGGGCAGCTAGAGAAAAGGAGCAAGGCGTCCCGAAAGGGGGCAGGAGCGCGCTCTCGATTCTATCTCGCGCAGGAGACGCCGCCGCCGCGGCAAACCGGTCGAACAATGGCCCGGGGTAAGCAGCAGCGGCGGCGGCGGCGGCGCAGAAGAGGAGCGAAGGAGAAGCCAGCAGCTTGAGAGTTCCTCCTTTTTTTGCCGGACAATGCACGCGGGCGTTGCACAACCCTTCCCCCGGCCCTTCCCCCGCCTCCCCCTCCGGTGGTGTCCGGCGTGCGCTCGACCGAGGCGGTTATGCGCTCTCTCTCTCTCTCTCTCTCTCTTTCTCTCTCTCAAGGTGGTCTCGTGTCTAAATATAGACGACTGCGGCCGAGAATAACGTTCGCCGAGCGCACACGCACACACAGGCGAAGCCCGTCGCCTTATATTCTACGCCCTTTACGAGCGGAGAGGGGAATTTCGAGAACGCTTTCGAGGCGAGAATCAAAGTTTCGCAAGGTAGAAAATTCAGCGGTTTTTTTTTGGCCGAAGCTATATTGTGGCTCTGTACGTTCGGATCGATATGGAAAATCAGTTTTCTTGCTTCTGACGCGTAAGCGGAGCAGTTCTTTTTTTTTTATCGCGGGGTAAAGGTTCCGCTTGAAACGAGACGCGGGGCGCGTCGAATTGATATAGTTGTTACGCGTGTGAATCGGCTGATTTATAGCCAAGCCAATCAATGAGAGCTTCAATTTTCAAGTGATTTATATCATATCTACATCATTCGACAAGTTGAATAAAGCACTCGACTGTCGGAATCTTAATCAGGAAAAACTATTTTGAGTACCATTATTAGAGCGATGTTAATCTAATTTTAAAATTTACGACCGCTGCAAATTACGATGCATCATCAATTTAGATTCGCTGAGAGCAGTGATTTTAAATTCCCTGAAAAGTTCCTTATCTGCCGATGTCTTTTAAAAACAATGCTTATATACCAAATTAGATTGAGATAACAGATATACAATATTATTTTGCAAAGGCTTTTACTCGAGCTCGCTAAATCTCTACACGTACCCGATTTCCAGCCCCGACGAATACTCGCCGCGCGGAGTATTCGCATGGAAATCGGCGAAAGATCAAATAACGCTTCCGAACAAAGGGCTATTTGTTAGATCGAAATAAACGGAACGGCGCGCGTGAGCGCATTTTCGAAATAGCCGAAGCTCCGCGCCGATTTTTGAAAGCGCGCGACTCGCGAATTGTCTCTCTCTCCCTCCCTCTCTCTCTCTCTCTCTCGTTGTTTATGCGCCGATTGTGCGGCTCCCTCGGACTCGCGCACCTTACCTCCTCCCTCCTTGAAAATCAATTTGCGGATCGTAAATTCGAGTGTTTGCATTGTCGGGCGCAGCTTTACGGCTGCTCGGCAGCCCCGAGCTCGTGTCGGCGCGGATAATGTCATTATGCACATGCGCGGCGCGGTTATAACTCCCGCGAGCACACCACCAGCATTCTAGGCTTTTCGACGTGTATCCATTGGCTCCGCGCGCATGTCGGCCGTCTGACGGATCGGCTCTTGCGAGTTTTCGAATGATCGAGGGGGGGAACTGGGAGTAATTGAGAGAGTACGAGGCGAAGATGTGAATTGCAAAGTTCGAGCGATATTTATAGCCTCGACTCGGACGAAAGTTTAAGCTTTAAGCAAACAATCGAAAAGATTTGAAAATAACAAAAAACGTCACGAGCGCACGACTGAATATATACATTGGCAACTTGTAGCTTCGCACAAAGCACAAAGCCTCATTTGAAATTTTAATCAATAAGATGAATGTTAGGAGCGAAATATTTGTCTTTCCTGTAAACGGCTTTATCAGTCGAATATGAGCAGGCAATGTTGTAATAAGTGTCGTTGTGTACAAGATGCCTAAAAATAAGGTCAACAGCAGTTCTTATAAATACAAGTCTAATTTAAATGTATCAACAGATAGACTTGCTTTATTTTTATTATCTCTCTATGGAATCATAAAGTTTCTATTTTTAGTTTAAAAAGTATCCTTGATATAAATTAATTTTTATCACAACTAGAAAAACGCAAAAGTAGCTATTAATTTTAAATAAATTCGAGAGGAATCGTAAAATTTAGCATGCAAAATGACAGAATGAAAAATGTGTTAAAGTTATTGAGTCTACGTATTTTAAGAGCCGGCTAATTAAATCGTAATAAAATTTTATTATCAATTTCGCCTAACCTGTATACAAATAAAATAACACACGCTTTTCCTACGGAAGTTTAACAATTTAAATCGCCTGAAATTTCCAAGTTAAGTATGGCCGAACGCTTCGACTCCGATCGAAACCGTCTCAAAGGAACTACTTTTATAACGCTCACCGAAAATGTATGCCGCGTTTATTTTCGTACGCGATATAAAAGTTCCAAAAATATCAATCAAATATCCGCGGAGAAAGATTGCGCACGCATTGCGCGCACGCCTTTCAAACGGTATTTTAGAGCAAAAATAACTACGCTACAATGCCGCGTGATTTGGACGTTTTTAAATAAATTTCTTTTTATTTATAGATCGGCGCAAAAAGTGTTTAACGGAAAAATTTCACGTTTCAGGGCCCGAAGAATTTATTCAGTTAATTTGTAAATTATCCCGAAGAACGTGGATGGATAATTGAACGAAGAAAAGGTGTTTGAGCAATCTGCCGCGCGCGTTTGGTATGTACCAGCTTACCGCAAACATTTTTCGTTTCCCAAGAAACTCGAGGGAATAACAAAGCTACTGGACAATAAATAAAGACGTCGACGTGACTTATTCCTGAATAATTATGCGCTAAGTAATGCGGACTTCAACTTATAGAAAACGAAATAATTCACGGTTAATTCAGACATGATCTATTAAAACACAAAATGCAAGGAGGTTCTAACGGGTGTTAACTTTGAATTTACGACATTATGCAGGCCGTAAATAATGCTCTCAACGAGAGAATTTTTAAAGCGAAAAATATCCGCAGATTTATGGAAGATAATAAACGATAGCTTGAGCACATTTCCTAACTCCGTCGCTTAGCTCCGTATCGCTTCTGTCTATAGGAATGATCGAACGCCAAGCTCTCGAGCGTCAGCGCGCGGAAAAGCCGATTTTCGCGCAAGCACAAAGGAGCTCGTTCAGCGGCAGCTTTTCCCCCCTCCACCCGATCGGTGCGAGAAGAATCCGACAAAAAACACCGACGGGAAATCAACGAGCGGAGCTTGGGATAAAGAAAAACCGTCCGAGTACACGGCGGCTCATTATGCGCGCGAAATCGGAGCAGAGAGGAGAATCCGAGACAAAGGAGAAACGAGATTGAGAGATTGCAAGTTAAATAGAGTCCGCAAAAGCGTTAGGGGCCTCGCGCGAGATAAGGGGAGACTAATTAGAGGAGGTCGAGTGCAGCGGCGATCGCTGCCACGCTTTCGAACTCGTGTTTAATGATAATGAAGGCGAAAATTAGAGTTCTCTAATCTTTCCGCGAGAATGTTGAACCGGGCGCTTTCTTGGCTCGACGGGAGTTTTTAGTAGAAAGAGGAAGTGTTTAGTCAGACGGGGTTTTTTTTTTCGACCATCGCCGCAAATCATATTAATTGACATCTTTTTCTTTTTGCTCTCGTTAAAAAAGGCTTTTTTTATGGCAGCTCAAGAAACTTTTTTCGACGCTACACCGTCATTTTTAATGAATTATATGACTGTGATTTCTCGCATCAATTAATCATTTATTTGCTTTTGTGCGGCTCGAGGTTTTTGCAAATGAAAATTCTAAGTAGCCGTACAAACAATAGGCTTATGAATGCTAAAAATCCGCCGATCGAAATGACTAACGATCCAACAAAAACTAGCCGATACAAGTTAAGCCGACATTTTCGTATTGAAATTATCATTTTGATTTGTCACTGCCACTGGAGGGGAAAAAAATAGTCCCCGCCCCCCTCCTAGGCAATGGAAAGTTTTCGCGCGCGGCAGACCATAACTAATCAGCTATTAAAATTTGTCTGCTTGCGCAACGCCGTCGAAACTTTTATTACCAGCAACGAGGGCAATTATCAGTATCGGCGTGGAAGCTGCTTTCGACGAAATCGAAGAAACGCGTTTTGGCTTTCAGCTTCTTGCCGGTTGATCCCTCCCGAATGAATCGCCTGCTCCCTTGGTCAATGAATCGCGGCGTATATCGAAACAATGGAGTAATAATTCGCGATTACCGCCTCGTTAGAGCGGAATTGCCGATCGAAAGGACGTTACGCTTAGAAGGGACGGAAAAACGAGGAGGGGGACGGGGGTACGGCCTTTCTCCGGCGAGTTTTGCTCTCGTTTTCGCAGCTCCTAACTTCCGATGACGTTAACGACGCCGTTAAGCGGAGCCCATAAGCCGATCTTTTGCAATCGCTCGAGACACGGCGCGGGAGTCAAGGAGAGATAAAAATTCAGGGTCTCGGCTGGCGGACGGGGATTTCTATCGGTCGGATCGATGAGTTTCTAAGTTTAAAAGAACTCGGCTATAAATAGAGCTTAAGCTTGTTAGTGCTTAACTGTCGGTCTATTTTTAGAGTTCGGCGTTTCCGTTAATAGCTCGGCCTTTTTTTTATTGTGCATTTTTCTAATTAAATGATTAGCGAAGCGATAGAGAAAAAACTGAATTGAAAAATGGCTTTGAAACAGTAGTGCCGCGATGAATTTTTTTTCCAACGCTATTCGTTGACCTCAAATTTTAATTTCCACTTCCGAAACATAATCCGGTCGGTTTAATTCCGATCTACTAGACGCTTATCTAATCAGATAAATACCGCGCCGTCTAAAAATAGCCTCAATGGCAAATGTGTATTAGCTTTGAAAAGTTTAGTAATTTGATAGTGATTGTGCTCAAGAATGATTAATTTAATTAAATTTAAATAATAATTAAATATTGACGTATTGAAAGAAAAGTATGAAAAAATAAAAAAGCTTGCAATATTAAATTAAAAAAAATACAAAAGCAAGATTCACTTGGTGCAAGAGCAATCGAGTGAAAGAAATAGAAATCGAGTGCAGCCCGACAAGACAGCTCGAAAAAGCTTAAAAACCCGCGAAAGGACGACCCGAAAGACCGATATTAACACTTAATCGGGCGTTAACGAGCCGCAGCCTCGGATAATCTCCGAGAAGACGACGAAGCCATCTCCGGGCGACCTCTCGGATATATGCGCAAACGCCACCACATAGCCGTGCGTGCACGTGCGCGGCTCCTTAGCCGCGAAAGTATTATTATACATCGAAGCTGGAAAAAAAAAAAGAAAGAAGCGAGCGCGCTCGCGAGCTCGCGGGCTTTCATTTATTCATAAATCAACGTGCGCGCTGGGCTATTTATAGCTCTCGGCGAGCGCCGCGACCGAGCAAATAGGCGATAGGCGAGAGAGAGAGAGAGAGCTTTGCGCGCGCGCGACAAGTATCCTTGAATAGCGAAACGCCGGAACGGAATAATGCACAGCCAGCTAGACGCCGAGACGCGCTGCTCCTCGTCGCGTTCGCCGCGCGGAAAAATCGCCGCGGAAGAAAGCCGCGCTGATTTACGAGGAGCGAGCCTATATGAGGCAGGCTATTTATTGAGATGGCATAATCGCTCTGCGCGTGTATTTCGCTCGTCGGGAGATTCTTTCCGGCTCTCTTCGGAGATTTTGCGAGCGGAATGCCCGCGCGCCGCGAGACCAGGCGAATCTAATCTCTTTGTTCGGAACCTCAATAATTTATGCGTCGCGGCTGACATATTGCGCTGATTCAGTTTGTTTGAATTATTCATGCCGATATTCTAAGCTCTTTTAATAAAGAAGTTTTTGCTTCGTTAGAAGCTACTTTGTAATTGTGGCATTTAACGTTTTACTGCGCTCCTTATTAAAACGTGATAAAGTAATGGGATAGGCTAACGGATTTACTCATTTTTACAAGAGATTTTTGTACTTTGTTTAATGCAAACCGCTTGGAAAAGCCGTGTAAGGCAAAAGTTTCCGTGTCCCGGTATTTAGAAACGTAAAAATCCGTGTTTACCGTGATAATTGAAGTCAGCCAAGTTGACTACTACAATCAACTTGTTTGAAGCTTATTTTTAACGGTAACTATTAACATAAATCCGAATAACGAACTAAGAGTTGCACCTCATTGAGTTTTGAAAGAAATCGCGAATCTTTGACCATTAAATTACCAGACAACGAATTGGCCATAGATCTCGGCATTTTTAAAACTCTTTTTTTTTTTCGAAACAATGTACCATCTGCATGTCTGATTACATTGTATGCTTAAATAACCATTCTTTGTCTTCCTCGCGGCTTATCACTCACGCATGTTAAACGAAGCGCTTTGCCGCCGAATCGTCAGTCCGAGAGAGCTAAAAAAGAACGGTGCACTTGACTGAAGTCTTGCGCTGTGTGCATTCCGACTGGTTGCACTATCTAATCGGCCGATTAGCCTGAAAATAAAGCGAGGAACTTTCCGATAGAAGGAGAAGGAAAACGAGAGAAGGAGAGCCGGAACGGCGCAGTAACGTCAGCCGGAGATGCATCGCCCGATCAAAGCACTCGAACAATTGATGTTTAAACGTCCGTACGAGAATAGAGTTCGCGCGGAGCCGATTACATCCGCGAGGCGCGCGCGTCACGGAAAGAGCCGAAAAGCCAAGTTGGAATAGAAATCGAAATCAAACAACGCTCCGCTCCGCTTTCGGCTCGGACGTGGAAAACGAGAGCGGCGCCGCTTGAAATATATACGGACTTGCGTACAACCAACGCGGCGGAAAGCGAAAAACTCCGCTCCGGGGGATGTAAGGAAGCGCGGAATCGAGCGCCCGGCTGATTTACGAGTCGAGAGGCTGCATCGCTGTGCCTGGGCCTGCCAGGTAGCCAAATAATCAACGGACGCTTCCTTCCCGGTGCGCGATTTACGGGGACACGCTGATTTAGAGCCGACGTCGGCCGCTTTTCAATGCGCGCCGCGACTGTGTGCTTTACGTCCTATCGCTAAATTTCGGGTTAAATTATTCCGGGGAATTGGGTATCGGAAGCTTTGCGGGGATCCGAATCTTGATGAAAGGAGCGTCTAATACTGAAATTTATTCCGTTTAACATAGGCTGATCAGTATAAGGAAGATGTAATCTTTATTGTCTCTTGCATTATTCCACCCGCGAGACAAGTAAAACGAATTTCCAATATGAATTCAAAAGTTTCATTTGCAAATCACCGATTAAATATTACTGTGTATCGCGATCGCAGAGGTAAAATCAATATCCTGCCGTTTACAAAGCCGACGGGCCCGTTTTATGAAATCGCACATTACTCGCCTGAAAGTAAAAAGCCGTCCGCTTCAATCGACTCGCGCATTAAACTGATAAAAACGAGCGCGAAAACGAGGTTCGCTTATCTCCATTAATCACATCATCGACGAGCGAGAGGCCGAGTGCACGCAGCCCGAAAGAAATCGACGTGCTCTCGCCTTTTCACCCGATTATTGTAATCGATTTCCCTCGGATAAAGGCTCCAAAAGCGATACAACCGATATACGCGCGCATGAAAAAGCCAAGAAATCGACGGGCAACTGGAGCGGCAAGCCGTTTTTTTTTTTTTGCGAACGAGCCGAGTGGCTTTGGTGGAGCATTAAAATTTATCTCGCTCGCCGTACGGGCAGTCGCTCGCCTTCTCGTCATGCGGATATATATTATACAGCTCGGCCGCCGGCCGCGCTTTTTTTCCTTCTCATTATTGCGGATATAGGCTTAAACAAACAGTTTTTACCTCTTTCCCTCGCGGGTTGTTGTCACTCGGCGCGGAATTTACGGTACGGAATTCCTTATCGATTGGAAATAGTCTCGCGGCCGGTGGGGGCTTTTCAATTCGCCCACCTTTCAGAGGCTCGATGGGGGATCGATAAGGAATTTTCTATCGAGCACTTCTGGACACGCCGGATTACATCGGCGTTTCTATTTCAAGAGATATTTTCTAGCCGGTCTATAAATAGCCGGCCGTAAATTACGATTAATAACCTACATATAACTCTGATCCGCTTTAATTTATGGACCACAAACTGCATTCATCGTTCATTACATGTACGAGTGACTTTTTGCAAATAGACACTATAAATTCCGCGATATTGGTTTACGATACGCCTCGAAATACCCGCTCTTATCTTTACCGGCCGGCCTTTAATTAGAATGTTTACCCCGCGAAACCTTGATCCGACATTCTATACACCCGACTTTTTTTCGCGGCTATTAAACAGAGAGTCGGTGTTCGAAAGTAGATCGGACTAATACCCTCGGATATACTCGCGGAGAGCGGCACCTAAAAAGCTCCAGGCGCCGCGCGAGCTTGTAAATATCCGACGAGGCAAAAACACTTCGCCCGCGAAAATACCATTTCCTTTGCATTATTGACGATGGCCCGCCGCCAGGCGTCGCGATAACGATTCCGGACCGCGGAGTCTGCGTTAAGCAAATAAAGGGGGATTATTGGGGGCTGTTTGCTTTTCGCCGGTTAAAATTTAAATGCCAAGTGGAGGCGAGCGAGTTTGTTGAAATTCGACGATTGCTACGGCTCGTTTCGACGAGGAGAGGTTATTTATTGGTTAGAATCAATAATATTTTTCTTACTTTATAGACCGATATTTTAGCTTTATGCAAATAGGCTGATTTTTGCTTATTCGTTCGAGGGAATAAACTGATGGCAAAGAAATTCGTTGAACGTTACTTTCTTTTTTTCTCCAAAAATTGCAGTTACACAACTTATGCGCAATACATTTCGCGTTTGCGTTAAATTTTTTATGCTTTTGCTAAATTCACTTTATCACGTCCGAACATTTGTTTATAGGTACATATTTTAAAAAAAACCTCATAAACGTCGCGTGCTTTTCAAGAGATAAAATCAAGGAATTTTTACAGCTGTTAGGCTTCTTTATTGCGAGCAATATTTTTTTCGACATCTAAAAAATACGTTCAGTATAAAAACGGGCAAAAATAGCCGCCGCCGCCGTTCGTTCCGCCTCGAGACAATAAACTGCATTGAACCTCGGCGGCTCGCGGCAAAAAAAGAGAGAGAGAGAGAAAAAAAAACATGCAAATTCGCTAGAAAGGGCGCCGTTTGTCCGGCCGTCCAAGCATGACTATCTCTCCCCTCGGCGAAACCTTCACTCCGCGGCATTTATCCGATAAGAGATTTCCAGCGACACCGAGCGAGAGAAGCGAGCGTTTTGAAATGCGCCCGCGCCGAGAGAGAGAGAGACCTTGACTCGCGCTTAATAGCCGCGCTCGCTTCGCGCATATATATCTGCAATTTTTCTTCCGCCTCTGTCTTTCTCTAGCCGAGTTTTTCCGGCCGAGTCGAACTGCGTCGCGGAGCGGAGATAAGGCGCCGTTTGTATGCGCCGCAGCGGGGCTTAAGTCGGGATTTTCTGTGTACGAGCGGCGTGTGTGTGATAGACGAGCGCGCGTGGAAAGGCTTATCGGCTTTTTGAGGGCGCGGTTGCCTGGTAAACGAGTTAATATTCACTTTTTCAAGGCCGCCGATGATTGAGCGACAAAGTTTCGATTTGAATTTTAAGCTCAAGAGTTTTGCACCGAAGCTTTTAATTTTTCCAATCGAATAGTTTTTTTTCTTCAAGTTTTTACAAGCTCGAAAGGAACGTAAAAGCACGACAGTAGGCTTCGTTCAAGAAGAACCTCGTTTTCGTGCTCACTCCGAGAAGTATACCCAAGCGGAGCTTCCATCTAAAAGCTGTCGGCAACCGATTTAACATATTCTTCCTCATTATATTTCGTCCTCGCTCTTCTACATTACATATGTAGTATCTCTTAGATCCGTACTAGATTATACACGTATTTAGAGTCTGAAAAACAAGAGGCGCGC
>JAWWEO010020419.1:0-10363 GCA_035582975.1 Ormyrus labotus | reverse complement strand
TTTGACCTTGAACCTCATTTTCAAGGTTATTTCAAGGTCAACCTCATTTTTTCAAATGGGAACCCCTATTTTTGATGTCGGAATCGAAAAGAGCGAAAAATTTTACGTCCGAATATGTGTTTAGGTATGAGGTTACCGTAACCTCTGGAGGTCAAATAGAGGTCAAAGTATGACTTCCTACAAATCGCGCTAGTTTAGTGGTAAAAGAAAACAAACAAAGGTCATACCCTAGATAACTTTCAACGAGGAACCCAACGGTGACGTCTGATTTGACCTTGAACCTCATTTTTAAGGTTATTTCAAGGTCAACCGAGTTATTTCAAACGACCATTTTTGAGGTAGTTCCATTGGCCTACTAATGAAAAATTGTAATTCATTTCTGAGTAATAAATGTGCAAACAACGACGTGGACGTAGAAGAAATCTGTTCCCTTCGGGGTGCTTTTTGTAAGCGAGTTCCCCTCGCCTCTCACGTCGGGATGCTTTTTGAAAGTGAATTCCCCTCGCCTCTTTTGTCGGGGTGCGTGAATGAATTTAGAGCAGATGTTCAAATTGTTCTCCATTCGCTTCTTGACAGTATCCAATCCTATTGTAAAATGAATCAATTACATTTCGAATCATCTGTCATGGAATGGCATTAATTTCTTGAACTATTCTACGTCTTAATTCTTCAAGGTTTTGTGGATTAGTTCTGTATACCTGATCTTTTAAATACCCCCACAAAAAATATTCCAAAGGTGTTAAGTCTGGAGATCTTGGAGCCCACTCTACTGTACCTCTTCTACCTATCCATCTTTCAAAAAATGTCTCATTCAAGTATTGTCTGACATTTACACCGTAATGAGCTGGAGCACCATCTTGCTGAAACCATGTATTCTCAAAATCATCTCCTCTTAAGGCCTGGATAGCTGGAACAATCTGATTTTGCAAAAGTTACAACTTACAGCGTTCAAATTTCCTTCGATAAAAAAGGGACCTATTATTGTATCACCTACCATTACTGCCCACACGTTCAATTTTAAAGGATATTGAGTGTGACTTTCTCTCATCCAATGAGGATTTTTATCGGACCAATATCTAAAATTCTGACGACTGACTTCGCCATTTAATTGAAATGTCGCTTCGTCTGAAAAAACAATATTTTGTAAAAATATTGGATTTTGTTCGGGACAAAGTGTCGCGAAATAAATAAATACACAAAATACAAATGCACTTAAAGTTTATTTAACAATATTTTAATACTTAACTAAAATGAGATACAAGCACTTTTCGAAACAATATTAGACTGAATTTACAAAACAACTAATGGAGCACGAAGGACGAGCGGAAGGTCAGCGCACGGAGGCTGTACGAGGTCTGACTGTCCGTTCTGCTTCTGTTCGGCTCGATAATTCGGTATGGAGGTGGAAGAAGTAACCGATGTTGCCCTTCCTCCAAGAGGGGAAAACCGCGCTGACCCTTTTTTGGCTCTTTTCTCCGAGCGCCGTCCGTGGACCAGATGTTCGTGCCGATTGGGTCGCTCCGTCCTCGTGTTGTACAATTATTATTTTACGGTTGGATTTTCCAACTCATTTTTGGTACAGATGCCTTAATCCTACAGATACTTAGATAAATAAAATGCTCCTTAAAAAAGAGTTCGAGACGCACGTTCGGTTTTATTGCGGTCTTGCGGATGTGCGCACATTCAGGTATAACAGTTTGCCGGATCGAGCGTTGCGGTCGGAGAGACTCAAAGCGGCCTCAGGGCGGTAAAAAACTATACCTCTTCTGGACATACTGAGGCCCATACAACGCCTTCCACAGCCTTGCCCTCGAGCCTGACGGCCCCAGGTCTGCCTTTGCGGCTTTCCTGTGCACGTGGGGACCCGCATATACCATGGAGTAAACTCCCTCTCAGGGTCCTAATAGTCTCAGGGCGCCCCTTGGGGGCTGCCCCCAACTTGGCTACACAGCCACGAATCGGCTTGCCGATACACACACACGCACACGCACACGCACACACACACGCGCGCACACACACACACACACACACACACACACACACACGATTGTACCCACCACGTCCTCGCCGTTGATCCTGGGTAACGCTAAGAGTGGGTGCATTTCACGCATTTACGCTCTCTTTGGTTCAAGACCCGGATGTTTTACAATATTTCTGTTCGTCGCATTATTCAGAAGAACAAAATAGTTTTATTTCAATAACATCTAGAATGTTTTTCATAAACATTCTTCCAAATTTCCAATATTTATTGGAGAAAACGCGAAAAACATTGATTTTTATAGGTTTTTCTTGATTTTCGCCATGAAAATCAGATTTTCAAGATTTTCCATAACAAAATTAATAGATTAATTATATTTCGAAAAAATGTTACTTTGGTCGTTAAAGGGTTAATACAGAACCAATATCGTTTTATGTTGTTTAGTACTTCCTAGCCTCTCTTCTATAGTTAGATTGTAGCGAAGGGACTTTCTTGATATTGCAAAGTAGATCCCGCCCTTTTTGTATTCCAATTACTTAATTTACACCCAGTCGAGCATACTAGGGTCCCGAGCAGCTACGGAGTCTAACAGCTCCAGTCGAAATTCTATTTCTTTAAGGGGGTGATATACTGATTTATCACTCTTATAAAAATACCTGAATAAAAGAATCTGTGTGATTAAAGATTCTTTTTAAAGTAGTTCTGTTGGCAGATATAGTACATTCTGTAGCCAGCTATAGTACGTTTTATTAATATAGATATACAGCGCGTGTACGGATGCAAACAAACGACGAGCGGTTGCTGTATATATAAATATACAAACACGGATAAAAATTATTAGATAATTCTTAAATGAACTTAAATGAATCTTTACAGACAATCAACTCAAGGGTTTAAGGTCTTAAAACGTTCATTAAGATGGCAGTATTCGTTGAAAATTTGATCAAAATTTTAACTGTAGTTTTTGTGTTCTATAATATAGAAGGTGATTTCCCATAGAAGCCTTTGTTAAACGAGTGAAAATTAACCCTTTCAGTCTCAGACACCCTAGTTTCACAAAAATTTGTTTGAGTCACTTTTAGACCAAAATGTATAATTATGTTCAATCTCATCAAAATTGAACGGTTATTCTGTAACGACAGTACTACCTTAAAATACCTATCAAAAATATAGTATATTTTGATCAAATAGGCCCGAACTGTACTTTGTCCATTTGATCCAGAGATATTGCTATTTTAAATTTTTGTTTTGGCATAAACTCCAGAATGAACCGGTAGATAAATTGTCATCTGACAGTGCTTAAAATCTTTGTTTTTGATGTCTTTCTGGACAGATGCTAATTTTTTGTTAAATTTTTTTGGTTTAGTATTTTTAAATTAAGAAAAATTCAAAAAATTTTTTCAGTTTTTCTTAATTTAATAATACTAAACCAAAAAATTTTTACAAAAAATGTGCATCAGTCCAGAAAGACATCAAAAACAAAGATTTTAAGCCATTTTAAGAATCCTTAGTCAAACCGCCTTTTTGTTTCGGGTCTTTTTATAGGAGGGAAAAATCAGTATATAATCCCTTAAAATGAAGCTCGTACAATGACATTTCATCGGAGCTTGTAATAATAGTAACGCTGCTTTTGCAGCCACTTTCTTTTTGTATCATTGATCTCTCTTTTGCAAAAGCGAGCAAGCAAAAAAAGCCCAATGAGAACCATGGAGGGACTCCAGCTTTTATATTTAATTTATTTTAAATGCAGAGTTGTGTGCTTGGGTTTGTATTGACCTGAATCCCTGAAGTAGTTAAGTGTTACGCATACCTTTCCAAGGATCCATAGTAGTTTCTCACAGAGGTTATAAGCTGCTGTTTAGTCCCTGTTTGGCAGCCAGTTCGGGCTATATTCTCACAAGAGTAAAGAATTAAGAAGTAGGGTGAGCTTTATTGAAACTAGAAAATAATAGGGATAAAAATTCGAATAAAAAAATTGTTTTCCCGTAGAGCAGAATAAATTTCGTAATTAAAATTTTTTTGACCAGAATCTCCAAACTGAAAAGTCTTGAGATAAAAGAGAGTAACATTCGATTAGAATGCATAATTATAAATAAATGTATAGGTGTATAATGTACGGGCGTGTGTGCGAGAGAGAGAGAATGTACAACTAACAGATTTAATTATATAAATGTATTATTTTGCAGAATTTAGGCCAGTGTCCTGAAATGATTTCACAAATAAAATCTGGTTCAAATTCCTTTTACAATATTTTAAAAAATGCAAGAAAACCTTTAATCATTCTTGGATCAGAGCAGCTAGCTCGCAAGGATGGAGCACGAATATTGGCAGAAACGCATTCTCTCTGCAATAAATTAGAAATGGATAATAAAGTACGTACATATCATACTATTATTTTTACGGGAGATGTAAAATTTTCTTTTTATTTTAGATACCAAAAGATTGGAAAATTATGAACATTCTTCATACGAATGCATCGCAAGTGAGTGCTTTGGATCTTGGTTATATGGCGACTTTAGAAGATTTAAAAAACAATGAACCAAGTATACTTTTCCTTTTGGGTGCTGATGATTTGCAAATTAAGAAGGAAGATTTTAATAAATCATTTATCGTTTATATAGGTAAAGTTAAATTTTGGTAATAATAAAAATTTCATTTAAACGAGAATTTTCACTGACAGAAATTATTATAAAATTATTTACTTATTATTTGCATATGTTGTAACGGAGCGAGTATTATCACTGGTTGCAATGCTGCATCTGTTGATTACTGCAGCTTTTATGTCCCTGTTCGCCGTTACATCCCCGGCTAGTTGAAAAGTAGAGAAACTTGAAGAGAGTGGTAATGGCGAGAAAATAACGCGTCGGCCAAAAATTTAATACAAACGGCATCCAGGTGTTTTTAAGTAAAATTTTTCAAGTCCTCGGATTGCTGTGAAAAAGAATCCACCATTTTCAGTAAATAAAAAAATTGTTGAGAGTATAAACTCTGTTGGCATTAGCTTTGCTGAACTTGAAAGAATATCTTCAAAACTGTTGGTGCACTGTGTAAGAAGTAAGACACAAAATGCAATGAGTTTGCATGCACTTATTTGAAGAATATGTTCAAAAGTAGTGTTCGTGTCCAAAAAAGAATTGAAATAGTAGTATCAAAAACTTTCTAGTGAATAATTGTTGGTGTGCTGTGTAAAAGGCAAAACAAAAAATGCAAATAAGTTTGCATACACTTATTTGGAGAAAGTTTCCAAGAAAAGAATTAAAATAGCAGTTGTGAATGCTTTTGCTGAGTCCGCAGTCAAAAAAGTATCAGCAACCTGCAGGAACTTTACTGAAAAAGCAGGAAGGCGTGCTGTATGGGAGCTGGAAAATGTTGAATTGCACGCGTAAGAAAACTTTGAAAGTGTCTCTATGAGAATCTTTAGCTTTGCTTTTCTCAAAATCAACTTTCTCAGTCTTCAACATGTCTGTGGGGCAATTTTCATTGGATCCAACTGAAACTGTGCACAAAAGTTGGTTATTATGTTTACAAAAAATTTACAGAGGCTTTTATTCTTAAATTAATTTGCTAGGTTTTTATTGATAATTATATTGTTAACAATACAACATTTTTTCACTTTTTTAATTTTCTCTGACTTAAAAAGATCTTGAACTTGCATTTTTGAGTTTAAAAACAAAGGCCTTTGTGAAATTGGAGTGCCTGGCACTGTGCATTAAAACATTTAAGTTGTAACGGTACGTTTTTGCGTCGGATAGGATTTCAGCAGAAGGGACGAGGAGCTTGGGTTCAAAATAACAAAAGAGTCGATTTCAGTTAATACGTATATTGTAAGAAAAATCAAAAGTAACAAACACACAAAAAAAAAAAGAAAATAAGCACAAAAAAATGGCAAAGAATTTAGCAAAAGAAAATAAACAATTTGTGTCAGACTTAGGCAAAAAAACTAATTAATTTTATAATTACTAGGGGGCTCTGCCCCCTGCGTGTCTACGCGCGCCAACTCCCAATTTGACGTTTTAATTACTTATTAATAAAAAATCGACAAGGCTCTTTTTTAGCTGTCTTTCAGAAATGTTTTCAAAATTGATTCTACTAACTTTTATATTTTTTGTCAGATTAAATTTTCCTAAATGTGTTATGATGGAATAATCCATATAACATTGAATGTTGGAGCAATACTTATATTACAGAATAGCAATACTTCTGAAACACTTATAAACCTTGCAGAAATATTGCTGCAATGTTGCCCGTATTTTAACAAAGCAATGGAAAAACGAAAATGATGGTTTGCAGGAATATTGTCTCATGGTTGCATACATGTTACTTAGTATTGTACAAATATTTCTCATCGTGGCTAATATGGCAAAACAACATTGGAGCAACATTGTTCCAACATTCAATGTTATATGGGAATGTTTTAGATTCATTTCATATGGTAAATTTTTTTTTATGAAGAATTTTGCAGTAATGACAACTACATTTTCTAGAAGAATTTTCTGAATATGGCAAGTTAAATCGAAAATTATTAGGAGAAATTATTGTGTAACAGAAGAAAGACTAATAAGTAAATTAGACTCGATTATTCTTCAATTTAATAACTGTTTCGAATGAAATTGTTATAAAACATTTAATTTTCAGTTTTTAACAAGTTTTTAAAAAAGTCTTGTTTTTGAAATACATTGTCAATCTCATCAACATTTGTGTACTGGCTGATGCTATGTGCTATTATGAAATTTTATTATTAAAAGTATCAAAGTTTTGTCGGGATTCACAAAACTGGACAGGGATTTGGGAAGTTGTAGGGAGAACTGTAAAGAAATAAGGGAAAAGGAAAAGAGGGAGCTCAGTGGAGAGCGCGTGGGTGGAGCTTGCCGTAGCCGCTCAGGAAGGCAGTATTTAATACTCAAAAAAGTAATGTTTAAATTGTAAAACTAACCAACTTTATTTCACTAAAAGCCAAGCACTGTAATATACACTTTAACGAATTTTTACGGTCGCCAGCCGCGACGAAAAACGCGGCACCCAAACCCAGGTCGCACGCACGCGAGTACGCAATCCTCGCCAGCCCGAACAAACTTATTATCCTCGGATTTAAGCCGAGCCCAAGACTAATTATAATTAATTCGTACTGCTCTTCTCGCAGTATCACTTACACCACTAGTTCCGCGCTTTGACGAAAAACCAATGAAACCAACTGCAACGTGGCACAATTATCTTGCGCGGAGCTACACACAATCGAAAGTTGTAAACCAGTCGGCGGGTCCACGGAAAGTGAGGACGCGAGCGCGAGCTTGCGATCGCGTCCACCTTCCTCTCCGTTCGCGCCGACGCAGTTGCTTCGCCGCGACTCGCGTAGTACGGCGAGTCGAGGTGAGGCTAGTCTTGCCGCCGCGCGCGGTTTTCGACGAGTCCTCCAGTTGTCAGCTGTAGTTGTCTTCTGTATTAAGGTAAGATGCCCAATATTTGTTCCGCTCTCTGTTGCTTGCCAAACTAATAAGAGCTGGGCTCTTCCTCTTCTTCTGTTACAGGTGCGGTGAAGGCGATAGTCCGGCGGGAAAAGCGGAGCAGCGCCTTGAAGGCGCAACGGTTGCAGTGTGTCGCAGTTTCTTCAGCTTCTTCTTCTCCACAAACAAGTAAGTGATTATCTGTAAGGCTCCTCTATATTCCCTTTTCTCTTCCTTATATCTGTAGTGATCTGTAGTGTCGAGGTAGAATTGCTTACTCCAAACTGTGCCATCCTAACCTCAATCCCATGTTTATGTACTGTATATGAGAGGCATGCTCTTGTTATTACAGAGTGATGCCCTCTCGTTGCTCCAGTTAACCAATATTCTAATCCTTCTCTGTTTTCAGTGGATTTCATGCGGTTCGACCCCCTTCATCTAATTAAAAGGCCAGAGACAGCGAGGCCAGAGCAGGGATCTGCTACGCTTGGAGCTGCCAACCAAGTTTGGAGTGATGCGAGGACCAATGCAAGGAGCTGCAACAGGATCTAATAGTAAGTAAGGATCTTTAATATCCGTTTCTCTGTAGTTTTGCCGTGTAGAGTATTGAATTAGTCTTTAGTCATCCGTAGCTTTCTTTACCCTCATAGTAATACTTCTTTTTCTTCCAGGTACTCCCTTCGGATGCTGTAGCCAGATGCCCCCCCCCCCCCTTTAATTTATTTAATTTCTATGGTTCGGAGGGTCTGTGTGTGCTCAGGTGGGCACCACCTGGGTCCTGGATGCGACTCTCCAGGATCCAGAGGTTACTTAAGGAATCGAACAGACACACAGATTGGCCCGTACCAATCTGTACTGTCACAAAAGATACACTGATATATAAAATTTCATTCATGATATATAATTGTTTCACTTAATAAATTTACAAGTGACTCACTCACTCACTCACTCACTCACTGTTTTTAAGCATGTTCTTCCTTGCTGAATAATGAACAAACAAAATTTGCCTATTCTTAGTTAAATCAACAGTTTCTTCTGGATTACTAAAATCAATTTCAAGATTATCTATTTTTCTCTTCTTTAGAACATAATATATCTTTTTAGTTGTAAGTTTCTTTAGATTATTCTGTTTTGATAAATGAAGGTTTCTATTTATGAACTTCATTTTGAACAAATAAATAGAATAAGTGTCAGTCAACAAATGAAGTAAACAGTAGCAGCCGACTCACATACAGTGTTTCAGTACATGGGCCATAATGGCAATAACATTAGGGTGCATTCTCACTATCGAATTCTGACTGCTGTTACGTGTCATAGGCGTCACATACTTAGTATTTCGTATTATGAATCAGAAAATTAAAAAAATAAAGCATTTATTTTTATGAAATTTAATTAGAAAATCGTTTTTTAATATTTATTATTTAATTTATTACATTTATTATTTATTATTTTATTATTTAATTGAAATTTCATTGAAATTTTTTTATTTTGACTCTGATGAATATTCTATCACATTCTTTGATACTTCTAGAGCACATTTCTAAAATAAAAAAAATTGGGGTTTTTGATGATTTTTTACTGTACCCTACCCTTAAGGGTAGCGTACAGTCAAAAAAAGAAAATTCTGTATTTAATAATATATATTTACAGAAATGTAACTATGTTTTAGTTACATGAAAGTAATCAAAAAAGGTGCTTATTCGAAATGTCTCTTACGGACAAAATTTGAGATATCACCAAAAAGTGTACTTTTTAAATACGTAGTGCCAAGACCTACAACTTTACACAGGCTTTTGTTCGTATACTTTAAAATCGAAGTTAAAGACCTTTTCGAGTCAGTGAAACATTAAAAAAGTGAACAAACCTTAATTTTAACAATATAATTACCAATAAAAAACTGAAGAATTATTTGAAGGACAAAAGCCTATATAACTTTTTTATAAACATAATAGCTAACCTTCTTTCAACAGTTTTAGCTGGATCCAATGAAAATTGTTCCGTAAGGAACATTTGAATGGTTGAAAAAGTTGATTTTGAGAAAAACAACTTTAAAGTTTCTCACAATAGTATATTACGGTCATAGGGAGAGAAAGAATTGGCAAGCTCATAACTCGTGTAAATTTCTACGAGCTATGAGTTTGCCATTTTATCTCCCAAGGATTGTATACTATTTTTTTGCTTAGCGAGACCGGAAATACAACGTTCTTGATCCTGCGCCGGGCGAGAAAGAAGTAGTTTCGGTCCGTTAGACAAAAAAAAATAATTTCATAGCTTTATTAGTTGAGCAGTTCAAAATTTTTTAGCACCGTACAACACTTCTTCCTGCCTTTTTAATGAAGTTTCTGATGACTGCTGATATTTTTTTTTTAATTTGGTGTACTTATCAAGACTAAGAGATTCGTTTCCAGCTAATTTCTGCTTCGACTACTTCCACGGTACTTGAAGATTAAAAAAATGTATCTCATTTTTCACATTCTTCTTGATTTCTTTTATCTCGTTGAGTACAGTATAATGAGTAAAATTTGTGTGATCGTTAATGCCAAGTGCTACTATTAAAAGATACACTGGTTTATTATAAAATTTCATTAATTGTGTCACTTGATAAATGTATAAGCGACTCACTCACTAACTATATGCAACATTTTTAAGCAGGTTCTCCCTTGCTGAATAATTAACTAAGAAAACAAAATTTAATGCCTATTCTTAGTTGAATCAACGGCCTATTCTGGATAACTCAAAACAGTTTTAAGATTTTCTTTTTTGGAGCATAACTTTTAGTTGCAAGTTTCTGTAGAATATTCTATTTTGTTGAATGATGGTTTCTGTTTATTGATTTCGTTTTGAACAAATAAATAGATAATGTGTAAGCATAGACTTATAGAGATAGACTGCGCCTCCTGCCTAAAGCGCTGAGGACAGGATAAAAGAGAGAGGGCAATAGCTG
>JAWWEO010020418.1:0-10366 GCA_035582975.1 Ormyrus labotus | reverse complement strand
CTGAAGTTGCCTAGTTATCAACTCAAAAGTAATGGTTAAATGTCCTTCTTTCGCCATCGAAAACAATAGCGAAACTATGTATTTTCCACCAAGGCATCAAGAAAAAATATTGTCCGAGTGAATTCAGGTTTTGAGACTGGATTGGTGTCTGACTAGATTTGGTTTTATCTACTTAAGTTTTGCAACGAACTTTATTTAACGAATGAATGTACTTATCGTAAAGATTCTTATTGATTATTGGAAAACAGATTTACTAATTATTATTTAAAACCGTATACCTATAACTTCAGCCCGAGAAAATGGTGAATTCGCGCAAATCAATTTTTAACATTCGCATCAAAGAAACGAAGAAAAGCGATAAAAATTTTTGCATCAAAGAAAAATCCCACATCCAATTCTCCGCTCTCCTTTCTCCGTTTCTCGCTTTACATAGAAGAGCAAGCATGTTTTTCCTTGTACTCTCTCACACGTCTTTTTACGCCCCTTTTTTCTCCCGATGTGCTCTTGCACGCCGAGGCAGGAAACGAGCGGAGCATATGCATAAGAATTTCACCGCCGCGGCGCCAATGAGAGGGAATCTACTCCCGCGGTAATATTCACGAAATATTTTCAATTTTTGACTATGCGCACGAAGCTGAGGAAATAAAAGCCCGATGTTTTTTGGGAGGACGACGAAAAGCCATTATTTTCTTGGAAAACAAGACTTTTATCGCGTGACTCTTGAAAGGCTCTGTGGGTGCTTCAAATTTGAATAAGTTTATTTAGATGATGTGGAAGATTGCAATTCCACTTGTTATGTCGTTATTTTGTAAAGGGAGTAATCGCAATAGCAAAATGTATTCCGAGCGTTAAAACGTTAGTAATCCTTTTTTAAGGTTCATTAGAATAATAACACGAACTTTTTTTATAGTAAAGTTAGCTTCAAATTGTTTAACTTTCTTGAATGCTGCTGGACTTGTCTGTATAGCCTTCAGCACTTTCTTCAACGAATTAGCTTTTACAAAAGTTATAAGAGCTTTAAATTTTACAAGTAGAACGTTGCTTTACATAAACTTTTTCTTCGCATTATGGACATTTTTAAGAGTCAATGTTTATTTGCCCAAGGAAAAACTTCTTACCTTTAGCTTTATTTACTTTAGAATAAAAACATTTAAGCTTAAACTCGTTAACTACAGTATAATATTATTCTTAACGTTTTTGATTACAACTGAAACGTAACGAGCCAAAGCACAAAACATTCCAACAAAAGTTCGATTTCTCATCCCTCCAAATTACGGATTAAGTAAAAGCCACAAATAACAGTACTCCAGAAACAGTCGTTAAAAAATAAGTCCCCCAATCCCGTAAAACTCCGACGAAATAATTTAAAAAAGCCAACCCTCGGAATTCGAGCTCCAAAAAAAAAAAAAAAACACGCAGAGGTGCAAAAGGCAATCAAATCTGATTCGATCAGTGTAGGATTTCTCCGAAGGGAGATATTCCTCTCGTCCGTTTCGGTCTCATCGAGAGCTGTGCGTGGATTTTGGAGGACGCTTCCCCAATGCTTACCCTCTCAATTCCGCCAGTCTCTCACGTACTAAAAGATACAATGCACACGTGCTGGTTGCGAGCGACAGTGCCAATTAAACTGGAATACTTGTCACTTTGGGAGCTTAGCATTCGCCGTTTGGGGAATAATTGAAGTTGCTCGTTCGCGTTGATTCTCTTGTTATTTTTAATACTTTTTGTCAGATTATTTTAATTAAGATTTCGGAAAAATTTTGTGCGGAATATTTAATGAGTGGGTCAAAGGATTCTTTATAAATCGTAGTTTTTTAAGGAATTTCAAACCTCGATGTAGATTGTAACAACTTTTTTTCTTTTTGCAAGATGTATATTTTTTAATATTTTTAGACACAAAGTTACGTCGTAAATAATTAATCTAATATTTTTGCCTTTTGCAATCACGTTTTCTTACATTAAATAAAAGTCTTCGCTCAAACTTCAAAGGAAAGTCACTTAACGTTTTTTCCAGTATCTTGTCGCTTACTGATGCAGCGAAAAGCTCGATTTTTGCCGTCGTTCGTTCTCACTTAGACCCTCACAATTATCTGAGTCTGACTTTAGCGTTTTATAACCGCCATAATTAATTATTCCTTATTTGTTAGTAACCTATTAACGACACTATGATTTATCACATGTCGACTGCACAGCCGATTCTCAGAAGGCCCAGACAGCTCCTATTAATGAGACTGTTCACGAGCTCTTCAATTTTCCACGGAGGTTTCGGTTTTTCTCCGTCAGAGTAAAGCCACGTGTCTTGTTAAGATTGTTAAGAGAGGTGTGGGAGAGTTCCTTATACCAGAGTTCAAGGTTACTTTTTGCGTTTCCACGCGATAAGGCGGTTTTAGTAGCCGAGAGTTTTTGTTGAAATAAAACGTAGTATGTTTATAAAGTCAAGTTCAAGGAAAAGTTGTGTGTAATTTAAATTGCGTAGTATTTTCGCAAGGAAAATATTAAGATAAGGTAACAAAATCTTGCTAAAATTATATAATAGTTTATAAGTTGGTTTAAATGAGTTACCCGAGCAGACAAAATACTTATGGCTGGAATACAAAATGCTCCAATTTAAGATGTTATTAAAGCAAAAAGAAAGCACTTTCGCTTTTCTGTGAAATCAAGTAACAGATTCAGCCTCTGAAAAATCTAGCTTTCAATGTAGCAAGCCTTCTGCTTTTACATCTAAAACAACGTGAAAGTGCAAATATTTTCCATCCTTCTTCCCTTTGCGCGGCGATGAAAATTTTCGCATGTATTTGCATGTTACTCGTCGCGAAAATTGTCGCTGCTTCTGTGCGCGAAAACTGTAGCAATCGTCTGGAGAAAATAAAGTTGCTTGGTTCCGCTGCTGCTGGTTGGAAATGTACTTTTCATTGGTCAGGATTTTATAATAAAACGTGATTGATTTTAAATTTTATAAATACGCTTGAATTTGGTTTACTTTCTCAAGCTTAAATCCGCAGTTTTAAATAAAGTTTATCAAAGATTAATTTCACTTTGTATTATTATTTTATGAGTTTAAATATATTCTTTTTATTGAATCTTGTAAGAGAAATTGGAAATATTTTTAAATTAAATTCTCTGAAAATACCTTTTAATAACCAAGTGAAATAATTGAATTGTTCGTTTTCCAATTGGTATGTTGTTTTTAGTGAAAATCCATAATCTAATTTATTCCTACGTTTTCAGTAAATTCTATTTTACATACTTATGAATTAATATTTTGCAAATTTCTGAATCAATTATTTTTATTTTTAAAAAGAATTCTTAATTATCTCAACAAAAACTGTATAATTTATTCAACGGTATAACAAATTAATAATAAATTAAATAATAATAAAGATCTCACGGTATTCGAAACGGAAGGTATCAGAATGTATAAAATTAATAAAATAATAATGATTTCCTGAAAATGTACATACTTCGCGAAGTTAATCCACTTCCCTTTTTAACTTTTTTGACGTATTCCACGTCACAATTCGCTTCTATCCGCGCGGAGCATTCGTTAAGCATGCCTAATTCGTGAAATCCGAGTTCCGTAATGGACTTAGCGTTTTTATTAAAAAGAAAAAAATATCGCAGGCGCCGCGCAAGTCGCGCTTTCGATTCCGTTGATTACTGCGGTAAAAAGTCCGGCGGAAATTTCGGTGCGCGCGCAGGCTAAAACCGAATTTTCGGCGGGCGGCGCGGAATTTGCATATCGTTTGCAATATGTGCGATGCGCGCAGCCGAGATATTTTCGATCGCTTTTCCGGGAAATTATGTCGCCGCCGCCGACTTTTAATGAGTGCGTCGATCTGCAATTCCGTTTCGGAAGTTACGCTAGTCGGTATTTTTAAGCAAATTAAGAGGATAGGCGAAAAATTTGTTAGTATTTTTATTCCTTTTTAACGGGAATCAACGGTGTGCTTAATTGCCACGCTATGGAGCTTGTTTCGATCGGTAGAGCCTTTGAATTTGGAGTCCGAATCTAATTCTCTTACCGCTCTTAATCTTCAATTCTATATTTTGTTTAATTGTATTTGCGTAAAGTCCAAGGTAAAATTAACAAGTTTTTGAAGTAATTTTATTGAAACAAGTTAATTTTAAAACTTAATTTGCTAACTTTATTCCGAATTTCCATGCATTAGCGCGGTAATTAAAAATTAGGAAAGAGTATTAAAAATGCGACTACTTAAATATAATAGTTATATCAGATAATTAATAATACGTAAAATGTACCGATATGTATCTATACCTAAATTATTTCATTTTTAACATTGTACAGGGAAAAAAGTATGTTTCACATGGTAACATGAAAATCATTATTCTTATAATTTTTCAACGTGTAAATTCTAAGGTGCAATCGGGTTCTTGTGTATGAAACGTTTCTGCAGACGATATTTACAGTGGGCAATAAATGGCGCTATAACTTTAAGTCGCTGATGCATCTAACAATATTCATAACACGCGAATACATAATAACTAAATAGTACGTGCACAGTTCGCTAACACGAACGCTATCCTGATTATTTTATTTGCGCAATATTTCATTCGTCATTAAATTGTGTAACCGACGAATTATCGCGAGCTTATCAGTTTTATATGACCAAATGTGCCCTGGGTTGTAGCATAATAATATCAAATGATGCTCGCATCATTTGATATTATTTCTGCGAACCTCTGCTCTAATTAATATTGAATATTATGCTAATTATAAATTGTAATTAATTGCATTGTTAATGTTATTTGAAGTTTAACATACATTATTACTACGAAATAAAGCATCCTTTTTACTTTTATCCCACATTTAAATTTTCTTATATCTTCAAATATACGAGTTTACAAGAGTATCTCACTTTTCCTCAAAAGCGTCACAAAAAATCCCATAAAACACAAAGTTTTATTCAACCTCAAAAAGCAACCATCTTCCCCTCCCAGGATTAAAATATCATTTAATTGCGCATCGCACCGCAGCCGCAGAAAGATAAAAAAGTACGCTTGGAGTTTCGAGTCGACAACGAGACACCCGATAAAAAAACGCCATTTATTACATCATTACACAAGAAACCTACCGACACAACAGCGCAATCCCCTCTCCACTATGCAAAATCCCGGAAAGCTCGCATTTTAAAAAGGAGCGCCACGCGAACCAAGTAATTCTCCTTGGCGATAAATCAAATCGCTTTATCTCCGCGGTACCCGAAAGCGCCGCCGGCTGAGTAAACGGTCAAAGTTGGAGTCGAAAGAGAGAGAGAGAGGGAGAGAAAAAGAGCGAGGACGAGTAGGTACACGCAAGGAGGAGGCTGTAAGGACAGCTAAACTTTTTCCAAAGCTGGCCGGGAGAGACGCGATTACGGCCACGGATGTAATTTCGAGCGCTGCTCTAAGCGTCCGCTCTGATTTTTCGGATTTTTCCCCCTTGCTCGTCTCTTTTGCGGGCTTTTGAGTTATCTTCGAGGATGAATTTTTGTAAGTTTTTCTTAGATTGTTGCGGGATGTTTTAGTTCGTCTTGCGTCTGGTGATTATGAATTATGTAAAGTGGTGATTGGCAGCTTATGCCAGACCGCGTAATTTCGGAGTGGATCAATTATGCGACTTAATTCACCTTCCGGGCCAGCAGCCCTTTAACGAAACTGAGGTTCGGAAGGTGAAAACTGAACTCTAGAGCTCTCAAGTTAGACGCGGCTAAGCACGCGACTTTAAATTCAATTATTATCAATCTCTCTTCTGGATAAGTTTAAAATTAGTTTCATAAAACAAACAAGCAAGACTTCGTTCCCTACAGATTATGAGAATGACCCATTTGTTTTTAAATTTTTTGTAAAAACGAAAATACATCATTGCAAGCTTGCAAAATTCACCCAATTTAACGATTTTTCTAGTCCTTACGATAAATTATAGATTACGTATAAAAAATATAAACTAATTTCTCATATTCTCAGAAAACTGCAACCAGTCAATACCCCGTTAAATTAGATCCTAACTCAATCCACCAGCTTCTGCACCTCCCCGAGCATTGACCAGAAAAGTCCAGTAAGCATCGGCTCCCCACCTCGGATTTTCTTTGCATTACCCGGAAAATCTACAAAGTAAGAAAGACGGGGTGAGAGAGAGAAAAAGGGCGAGAGAAGCAGCCGAGAAAAAGGCCAATGTTTTCTGCCGCGAATTGCCGGCTTCCGTCGTTGGGAGGGGGGAGCCCTCGAGAAATCCCAGGAAGTCGTTGGAAGCCGCAGCCTCGATTCAGTTTCCGGAGCAGCGCCTGAGCAGCTGACCGGCAGCTGCTGCGAGGCGGACGACAGCGGAGAGAAGAAAAAAAAAAGGACGGCGAAAAGGCGTCGCGTCTGTTTGCTCGGGGTTCGTGTGCTTTGCGCCTTTGTTGTCCGACACTGCCTGCGGTGTGTGTATGTAGCGAAGCTTTTTCGCCCGGATTTAATGCCGCAATGATAAGGGAAGCGTGTGAGTAAAGTATGGTAAGCTCTCGGAGCCTTGGGATTTTTTGAAAAAAGGTTATCGGACCGAGGTTATGAGATGAGATATTATCGCGATGTAGTTGATTATTATTATTTTTTTTTTTAATCGATGGCGATTATTAGTATTTTTATTTTTTGTACAAAAATGAAAGGAACAAGTTCAGGGAATATAAACATTTTATTTCTTTTTATTGAATAAATTATCAAGACAAATGCACTGAATGATTACACTTACCTTGTATTATAAATCTTTTCAATAATCCCATAAATCTGAAATATTAGTCTAGATTCTAAAATCTTCGTCTACTTAGTACCCCTAAATGCGCCATTAAATAAGCATCCAAAGCTCCGTCGCCAAACGACTGCACGCGAATTTCGAATCCTCGATTCTTCCGGCAATGTTAGCATTTTAAACAGGTTAATTTTCTGCGGTGGGCGCGTGCCGCAGCGGCAGATACAGCTTGTTATCTGCGCGCGGTTACCCTATTTCTCGCGTTATAGATGGCGGAGGGAACCGCAGAGGCTCTTATCTGCGAACGCCAGGGAACGCAGCGAACATGACGTTTTACTTACTCGCTCCTCGTCGACTCCCCTCGCGCCACGACCTTTCTCACTATCCGCGCTTCCGACCCATTCATAATTTCTTCGTTTCACGTCGCATTTATACCTCGCCTTTATTTTGCGCCTGCATTTATCAAGTGCGGCATTTATTTATCGTGGATGTTTTATCTTGAAAAAGATGGACGGTGGTATATATGCAAGTTTAGCACGACGGAAATGCATTTTATTTTAAATCATAAAACATTTCTTATTGAGAGTGTTGGAGTTAGTAGTCTAACGAAAACAAATCTGCTGTTTTATGAAAAAAGTCGCACGGCAGCACCGTTTTTCGCAAGAAGAGCAATTCGTTAAAGCATTACTTTTACCTCCCGAGCAATTAACTACGACTTGACGGATGATTAAACGAAAAAAGCGAACCCTTCGTACTAAGCAGCTGCCGTCGTTTCGCCTTCTGAAAGGTCGAATTATTGTAAAAGTGGCCACGCCAACTTTAAGAGGACTTTAACGTCTCGAATTCCCAACGCAGTTTTCGAGGGGGAGGGGGAGGCTTCGCCGAGACGCTGATAATAAGGCTGGGAGAACGAGCGAGACGATAAAAGTGAGAATAGAGAAAGTTAAACAAAGAAAAGCCATCGCGAAGTTTGAAATTTTTTTAAAATGGATGATTAATCTTCCCGGGATTTTCTTATATAACTGTAAGAAACGCGAGTGACAATTGCTTCTTCGGGCAAAGTAAGATACATTACCGTGGAGTATAATTTTCTTTATTGGATAAAAATGAACGTCCGCGAGCGCAAACTTTATTACTCTTTATGTTTGTACTTTAACAAATTGGTTGTTTCGAGCTTACAAAGGAGAAATTTTAAGCGATGTAACGCGTAAAATAAGATATTGCGGTACTTGTAACAGTTACTTGGAACGTCAAAAATACGTTTTATAAGGGTAAATTAACTACTGTATATTCATGGACAATTCAGAAGTTGGTTTACATAAAAATTATTTATTCTGAAGATGTATCGCAAGAAGGAATTACTTAATCTACACGCAGTAAAAAAATCATATTTCACGTGGCAGTGCTTTAAAATTTTCCGCGAGAATGAGGCACTTCCCCGAAGAAATTTAACGCAAATCCCGAACTTGTTACAAAAAATTAATGATCAAATATTCGTTACAAGCAGGCTCCGTCGAGTCTTATAACAAATTTGCAATTCATCCTCGAAAATTGAATGGGGAGGTACATTGAGAAAAAGCGGAAGACAAAGTACTCGCAAAAAGGGGCCGGTAAAAAGTTTTTCAACGAAAAGGATCCTGGCAGCGTCAGCGAGAACAACACTTTCTCGGGTGTTTGGAGTAGAAAAAGCCGGCTAAATTAATGTAATATCTCACATTCGAGTGGTTGAAAAATGGGCGACTTTCTAGGAATAATGTAATCTTGCTGCGTTGCGCATTAATAAACCTATTGTGAAAGAGAATTTATTTGTAGAGAAGCAATACGTTCGAGTAATTAATACTGAATATTACGACCAGAAAGTTTCGGTAAGCGACGCCTGGAATTTTAAAAAGGCGTTACGTGACGTGTAACGGAAGCACAAAAGGCGCTTTAAGTAGCCTTAAAATAGCACCAAAACTAGCCCAAACTAAAAGGAGTTTCATAAAAAAAACCGACCCTTCAAACTCGTACCACCAAGCGCATCTCAAATCCCTGATGCATCGTCAGAAATCAATAAGAATGAGCGGGCTGCTTTCAGAAAAAGCAGCCGAGAGCTTTTTTTCTCAGGCTCCCGACGCTCCCCTCCTCCACTTTTCATAATCGCGGCTCGCGATAAATCTCGCCGCGGGCCTCGTCATTTCGTTCCTGTAAAGTCGCGATCCCGCTGATGCGCCGATCTTACTTCCGGGGCAAAGCAGGATGACGGCGGGAACTTTTGTCGAGGGCTCGCTGGATTACCCAGATTAAGGAGAACGTCAAGGATATTTGGAAAGTCTTTGCACGAGCTGAACGCGGGGAAACTTCTTTATAATAAAGGGGATGGAAAATAAGCATAAAGAAGTTGGTGAGAAAGTGTGGTGGGAATTTAATCTGTTGCAATGCCGTTGCTGATAAAGATTCATAGGTAATTAATTCATAAGGTAATAAATAACTCGCACTACGGCAGGCACTTATAGAAACTTCAAAAGCTTTCTATGAATGAAGTTACCATTCAGAGACACATTTCGTTATCAGCCGTTTATAAAGAAAAAATTACTACTGCGAAAAACGATCTTTGCATAGAAAAAGTACCATCTAATGAGACATAATACTGAATTTTAATGGCTATTTTTACTGCCGACTGACAATTTTGAAGCCGAACAGCTGCAGGCAGAAGTTAATACTTTATTGGTTGCGAAAGAGCTTAAAATCGATTTTACGTTTATTAATAAACAATTGGTTTTTGACTTTGACAGACTATCATAATATGGATCGCTTTAGCTGTATCAAAATTAATTCCTGTTGGAATAAATCGAATTCCACCTTTTTGCTCGCCATCAGACACATTTTATCCTCTAAAGAGCTATAAACGGTGCGTTTAAAAGCTGAACTCGATATTTGAATGGATAAATTGACGCTCGAGTGAAGAGAATTTTTAAATCTACGGGGAACAGTTGAAAAAATTCTAACTGACGCTTTTGCCAGTAACTGCAAATATCCCCAATCGGTCGGCTTTCCAGAGTATCCATTACACTCACTGCTGGCCAAATGCGGAATTTTTAGTCGTAACTCAAACTGAGCGACATTATTTTAACGTATAAAATGATTTTCATGGAAGCCAGCCAAAAATGAAAATTGATAGGTATTCATTGCGTGCTGGTCATTAATATATTAATTATGAAAAAGACAATCGAGTGTCATCGGATAAGTATTTTGCAAAATAAAAGCTGCCGCGCGAGTAAATGCGCAATTAAAGTTAGCAAATGGCCGGGTTTATTAATTATCATATAAACAATAGTATTTTTCAGTTAATTTAAGCACCGAGATTGGAAGGGCAATTAGAAATTTTTCATTCGCTAATGCCATGTCTTTTAATTACCTCGTTACGGTGCTGTCTATCTTCTAAATATAATGATGTTAAATTCCACGAATTTACGCGATACTCGTTTATTGATTAAATTTTACGTAATGTAGAAGTTAATTGGTATATTTAGTTTTTAGCAAAAGTCATTTTATTTAAGGTAGCTCTATAGTTTTTTGATTTATTCAAGACCATGTTAAAAACTAGTTAAAAGTACTCATTAGAACTTACAGAATATACTGAATAAAATTTGAGATGAGTTA